>JAJGRW010000409.1:0-36513 GCA_025461045.1 Carex parvula | reverse complement strand
AAAAAAAATTTCTAAAAATTGTAAAATTTGGTTCCCAAGCACAATTTAATATGGAGATCAACTTCAACGGTTCGGATAGACGTTTTGAACTTTTAAATTGAAAATATAGACGTGAAGTAAATACTTTCTTTACTTTGCGAAGTACCATAGCCCAACTCTATAGCCCCAAAACAGAGCTCCATTTTTCCTCTACATGCATCTTGAAACAGATGGTTTTTTTGTGCACGCATCTCGAAACAGCTCGACGACTGGATTCGGAAAGCTGGGATTTCAAGAACACTGTTCACGGATGAAAATTTCAGCAGATTGGTTTCTAAAAAAACAACATTGAAAATTTCAATAATGAGATACTACTATGAGTCGTAGATAGGAAAACTAAATTGAAAATTTGAATGAGGAGATACTACTATAGGTCACGTAACCAAAATCAAACATTAGTTACTCACAAGTCACAAGTAATGGTCTTATGAGCATTTTTTTAATCAAATTTTCTAAGTATGATGCAGGCGCAGGCAAAAGGTTGCATTGAATAAATAGTGACAAAATGCATTGAATAAAAAATGGTAGACTAATTGATTAGAAGGCTGATATTCAATCCGAAATTTCATCTTTTAATCACAATCATTGGGAGATCCGGATATCTACATACTTAATATAAGAATAGAGATAGAAAAACTGAATTGAAATCTGTTGAAATCCCTCATTCGTGAACAGTGTTCCTGAAATCTCTGAAATCCCGAATCCAGCCGTCCAATTATTTCCTGCACGCATCTTGAAACATATGGTTTTTCTGTGCTCGCATCTCGAAACGGCTCGACGGCTGGATTCGGAAAAGCAGAGATTTCAAGAACACTGTTCACGGATGAAAATTTCAGCAGATTGGTTTCCAAAAAACAACACTGAAAATTTCAATAATGAGATACTACTATAAGTGTGGATAGGAAAACTACATTGAAAATTTCAATGAGGAGATACTACTATAGGTAACGTAACCAATAAACAAACATTAATTACTGACAAGTCACAATTAATTAATGGTCTTATGAGCATTTTTTTTAATCAAATTTTCTAAGTATGATGCAGGCGCAGGCAAAAGGTAGCTTTTTTGAAGGTTGAGAAAAGGTGATTGCGTATCCTTATTTACACAATAAATTGTACACTGAAGGTTGAGAAAAGGTTGATAAAAGGTTTGCTTTTTTGAAGCTGACAAATTAAAGGTGAGTGCGAATTCACAAAAGGTTGCTTCATTAATTTACACAACTTTACAATAATCATTATTATCCATATTTGCAAGGAAAAGGGTATATAAAAATCCAAGTCCAAGTCCAAGTCATACATACAGCTGATCCATTATTTATTACATATAAAGAAAATTCTTTAAGATGGTGTACATAAAATATAGGTTTTTGTTAGGATAAGGTGGCAACTTGCCATCTTACGATTTTCATTAAAAAGAAAAATATTTATCAACTAAAAGCGCTTTTGTGCACTTATGTCATTTCATCGAACACCTTGAGTGCAAATAATCAAACGCCGGTATAATATACCAAACCCATGCTCCATATCACTTTCATCATAAATTTTGCTTCTTTGCACTTCTTTCTTACTGATGAAACAGACAAAGACTCTTAAAGGCTAGGTTGATAAAGAGGTTTATAATTGGAATTCGACCTAAGTTACTTGTTCATAGCAACAATTGATCCAACTTGGTTAAAAGGACAGCTTATCTTCTATCATTTATCCATAGAAGGAAAAATCGGTATCGGGATCGGGATCGGCACCGAGCGATCCCGATCCGGATCGGAAAATCGGTCGGAATCGGCCGAATCGGATCGGAAAATCGGAATTTTTTGGCAAAAGCTTGTTTTACACTAAAAAAATAGAAAAAAATTGATAAAAAAATTTAGAAAAATTATTACAATCAAATAATCTACTAATACAATATAATACAAGCATACACAACTAAATGGATATATAGAAATGAGTTGAAATTGATATATAGAAGTGAGTTGTAGTTTTAAACAAGAAATATTGTGTGGAGTAGTGGAGTTGTGTTTGGTGGCTATGCTGAAGGGCGCGAGTTCAAATCACAGAGACCGCAAAAATTTTTTTTGAGTTGGTTAATTAGCGTTTCGGCCATTTCGGTGGATCGGTCTCTTTCGGTCCGAAACGGACGAAATTTGGCTGAAATGTGACCGGAACGGACGAAATTTGACAGAAATGGTACCGGAACGGCCGAAATTTGACGAAATCTTCAATAACCGCTTAAATCGGCCTAAAATTGGATCGGTACCGTCCGATCCCGATCCGGAACGGCCGATTCCGCTCCGGAACGGCCGATTTTGCCTTCTATGCATTTATCCTCTCTTTTTTTTCAATTTGAGCACCGATATAAATAAGGGTACTGGTCCAACTGATGCATCATTGTTATCTTCTATCATTTATCCTATCTTCTATCATTTACACTCATCATTGTTATCCATATTTGCAAGGAAAAGGGTACAGCTGATGCATTTTATTTATTACAATATAAAAAATATTATTCAAGTTTAGGTGTACATAAAATATAGTCATACTCGTACGGCCATTGTTATCCATATTAATTTGCAAGGAAAAGGATTTATGAAAATCTGAGTCCATATTCTATGTATCCCTATTCTTCGTCTTCAAAAAATAAAATAAAATAAAATATAATCTTCCTATAAAAACCATCAGTGCATGTTCTCCAAAGCTCACTAAACCAAATTATATGACAAGTGCTCTAACAGTCTCCTCAGAGGAAGAAAACAACCCAACAAAATATTGAGCAATATTGCTTTTCGTTTATTTTTAATTTTCAAGCACCATGTTTTTTAGTAAGCTTTTGTCGCTATGGCCAATAGTCGTCGGTCTAATGCTATCTTGTTTGTTCTCCATTCCCTATGGGGCCAAGATTCATCACCATACCTTTGTTGTAAGTGATTTCTCTACTATTATTTAGACAAGATAGGTCCGGAAAGTAATTTTCTTTTTTAATATTTAAATTTTGTTAATTAAAATTTGTATCTTACAGTTCATAATATGAAGATTATTTTAAATTGTTTGGATCAATTGGTCGAACTTTTTAAGTGGATATATAATGAATTCATAGCAGTATATATTGTTTCGTGCTATGTAAACTACCGTAGCCTCACTCATGTCATCATATCATGCATGTTACATTCTTTGGTGTTGTTTATCGCCTCTTAAAAATATCTACTTGTAACGTTGCTTGCTCTTTCTTTATCTCTTTTCTTTTTCTATATATTATTTTGTCATTGCCAGTGCCAGTGCCAATCTAATAGACTTGATAGCTACTAGCTAGCTCACTCAGATAAAAAAATCACGGTTTTCTATCACGAGAAAAGGTTACGCCCCTCAAGCATCTATCTCCCTTCAACTAGTTCAACTACTAACTATCTTTTTTTCAATATATTCCAAGTCAAAAAAAGAAAAAAAAATTCTTTCACCATTCATTTTTTCTCTGATCAATGTCGTTCATTTTTTCAATGATCTGTGCGAAAATTTTGCAAATCTAAAACTACGAACGTCTTCTAATTGATTTTCTCTTTCAAATGAGATCCATGATAAAGTACTTTTAAGTTATATTTGTATCGTTGATTATTTTCTTTTTCTTGATATGTTAGGTTTAAAGACTTCATGCACTTGGTATAAACACTTGATATGTAATGTATAAAACTGCGCTTTAAACCTTTTAAATACTTGCACTCAAGGGCGGAACTAGAAATTATGATAGAGGTGGCTGAAAATTAAAAGTGATGAGTGGGATTTGAACCCAAATCCTCTCAACCACAAAATAAAGCTCTAACCACTAGGCTACAACTAAATATTTGCTATACATTGATGGGGGTTGAACTATATAAAAGGTTTTGAAAAAATAAAATTGCTCTAAATTTCAATATACATAATTAAAATTTTAAAATCATAGGGGTGGCTTAGCTTTGACTGAGCCTAAGATCCGCCCCCGCTTGCACCCACTCTTTTTCCCCTCCAATCAATCTCATCCATTTTGTCGAAGATCTATAAGGAATTTTGTGAATCTAGAACTACGAATGTCTTCTACTAAATTTCCTTTTTCAAATGAGATTCATGATAAATTACTTTTGAGTTATATTTGTATCGTTGTTTTTTTTCTTCTTGATATGCTATGTATAAAAACTTGATATGCTAGGTTTAAATATTAATATGCTAGGTTTAAATACTTAATATGCTAGATTTAAAGACTTGCATACGTAGGTTTTAAAGACTTGATATGCTATGTTTAAAGACTGCACTTTGAATCTTTTAAAGACTTGCACCAACTCTTTTTTTTTTCTCCGATCAGTCCGTCCAATTTTTTCTAACAATCTGTGATGAATTGTGCGAAAGTAAAACTACGTACAACTTCTACTCAATTTTCACTTTCAATGACATCCATTAATGCAGTTTTTGAGTTATATTTGCGTCAATGTTTTGTCTTTCTGATATGCTATGTATAAAAACTTGATATGCTAGGATTAAGACTTGATAGGTTAGGTTTAAATATTGCATATGTAGGTTTAAAGACTTGCATGCGCCAACTAGCGTTAGCTTTAAATGACTACCAGCCTTCTAGAAGACAGTCCTAGCAGTAAATATTTTCTTAAATATTATGGTAACAAAGTGATTTTATTCACATAGTTCAGTGGTACAAATGTAAAATACTTTAATTTTCAGTAGTACGAATGTACAATACTTTTATTTTGATTTGATAAATGTACAATACAAATCCATACATACAAAAATAATTAAAACCCTATTGATAATTTATAAAATTATTAAAGCTGTGTATGGAACCAATTCAAGGAATAATCAAGTAATTTCTGAGCTTTGCTCTTGTTTCTATATCGTAGTGCCACCATTATATCGTCCTTCTCATTTTCTCAATTCACTCATCTCTCAACTTATACTACATTTCAATTCGAATTCACAATCGCTACATCTCTGACATCATAAGAACACAGATCGAAGGAGTTTTTGGAAAAATTCGCTTGGGTGAGAAAATTACAAGAAAACCGGCTCATCTTCATCTGATTCAGGCATGCATGAAATCTTCCCAAAGGAAATAATGTGAACTCAAATAGTCAAAAAAATGGTTCAAATCTTCTATGTTTTTCTTAGCAAGTAATGCATCACCAAACCAACTAGGTGGTCGGTATACCAGTTCAAAATAAAATTTATTTACAACGAAACCAAACTATGAACTTGTAACTTCATATATATATATTTACTTTTTTCAGGTTTTCCCCTTAAACAGATTCAAGAAGCTAGCTACACCCGGCTACTGCAATAATATAAAGAGCATTCTAACTGTCAATGCATCATATCTGGGAGCCACTATCTCCGCTCACAAAGGCGACACAGTCTATGTCAAGGTCATCAAACAGAGGGAACAGAACATCACCATCCACTGGTATTATCCACACATAGTACATACATAAAAAATCTGTCTTTTGCACTATTAATTAAGGAATTATTTCAATCCATGCAAGACTAACATGTAATCATCTAATTTCTTTATATAGGCATGCGTAATCCAGCCGAGGGACCCATGGTCAGATGGACCGGAATACATTACTCAGTGTCCTATCCAGCCAAGAGCCAACTACACACAACGGATCCAACTTACGGAAGAAGAAGGCACGCTCTGGTGGCACGCACCATAGCGAATTGATCGAATTTGATCGTGCTACTGTTCACGGTGCTATTGTTATTCACCCGAAGCTCGGAATCACCTTCCCCTTCCGCAAACCCCATAAAGAATTCACGCTAATTCTAGGAGAGTGGTGGTGGAACACAAACATAAAGATGTGCACCAAATTGGAATTGAGTATGGCGATCAATTCAAAACTGCTGATGCCAACACAATCAATGGACAGCCTGGTGACCTTCATGCCCATGCCTCAGCAATGGTAATTTATTGTTGCCGGGTATAGGAAGTTGTTTATTTATAATGCAAGTTGTTAGTGCTTCATAACACGGAAATTTCTCTTTGACAATGTTTGTTACTTCATCAATTTAAACAAAATTAGCAACCAAATTGATTATTCTTTTTCAAATATAATGTGGTCTAACTACATATATTTTTTATTTTTACTTTTGTTGCAGAAACTTTAAGGTACAAGTCGCCAACAGGGCCAAATGTACCTCCACCGTAGTAATAAATGCAAGCCATGAAAACATGCGTTCTTTTTTTGGGGTTTCCGGCCACACAATGTAATGGTGGTCTCGGAACCGACTGCCAGCTATACGAAGCCTTACGGTGAATGAATTCTCATAATCACCCCAGGCCAAACAATGGACCTCCTCTTACAGGCCAATCAATTGCAAAACTCTTCTTCCCCATTACGTTATTACATGATCCGCGGCTCTATACTTTTGATGGAGTTCTGCGGCCCCCCTACGGATCGGAATGAGACTGTAGCTATTTTAGAATACAAAACTAATCATTTCTCGCCATCAATAAGACCGGTTTTCACCTCCTTACCAAAGTACAACGACACTAATGCATTGATCACTCAAAAGAGAGCAATGTTTCTTTTAATATTTATAAACTCGAAAATGCTATCGGTTCGCATTGCAAGCGCACAATCCTATCAAGTAGTATATTCGAGGTCGATTGATCAGTGTCAAATAATGATGATTTACATAGGGTTTTGACTTAGGTTTTGCATATTTTCTCACACTTATGTTTAATTTATTAGAGAAAAAGGCTACTGTCACCCTTTTTTATATTTTATTGCAGAAAATAGATTTTGGGACTATTTTACACCAAATAGAGCTAGAATTGGGTCAATCGGATCAGCGACGCTTATCGACGAAGTCTCTGTTACGGTCCGTATTGCCTAATACGAACCAAGCCTAGCACAAACCAGGAGATAGCGTGAGAAACACTAAAACCCTCAGCGACAAGGTCCTAATACGGACCGTATCACCTGATACGGACCGTAACCAAAGCCGCCCCGTGGGAAATAACTGCCAACAGCTGTATCCAGATCAGTTTCTTAGCCCCTACTCAATCTCCAGATGTCCCTCCACTCCTATATAAGGCCCCTAGGCAGAAGAATAACTTATCTTTGTAATTAGGGTTAGATTTGATTAAAGAGAGAAGAGATGAGTGCTTGTAACAATGCCGTTTCGCGGCTAAGTTCCTTTTCTTAGGGCTAGGCAGGTAAACCTTGTTACTCTTGATGTTTTGATATATATATTTTCTGTCGATTATGGTTTCTTCTTGTTGAATCAAAATGCTTTTGTGATTTACTATCTCTTCATCTAACTTCAATGATCTAGTTTAGTCCATTGGGGTAGTGATAGTGCTTTAATGGTAAGAGAAACTATTTGTATGAATTAGCCTCGTTGAGATTTACTAGGTTTATGTGAAGAAAACCTTAGCGGGAGAAACCATAACCAGACCAACAAAATGCATACCAAATTCTATCATTTGCGTAAAGAAAATCGCAGTGATCTGTGTAGTAATTTGGGATATTGAGAGATCAGACATTTGCGTAAGGAAAATCGCAGTGTCCTATGTAGAATCTCGGTGAAAGATCTGTTATTCTTGCATAATATAAATCGCAGTGACCTATGTGGTGTCTTCATTAAACAACAACAGGAAATCAGACGCAACATGAATATATTGTCAAGGCGGATTGAGTGCAATGGTGCTGCCGAAACCCTAGGAATCCTCATCTCTATCTTTATTTTAATTATTTTTTAATTGCTTCCTAATTTACATTGATCAAAATAATATCTCTCAATTTTCAGATTTCGTCTAGCCTTTCGAAAGATTGTGATTCGATCGCTCAAAGCATTGAACCAATATTCCCTGTGGATCGATCTCGTATATACTACTTGATAGGATAGTGCGCTTGCAGTCCGAACCGATAGCATTTCCGAGTTTATAAATATTAAAAGAAACATTGCTCTCTTTTGAGTGATCAAGCTTTTTGGCGCCGTTGCTGGAGAATAACGGTTCATTGTGCAAGGTCTCGCGAGACGTCCTTGCTTTGACCATTGAATCTAATTAATTAGAATTAATAACTAGATCATTGCAATGAAATACCTTTACAATTGCTTTGAATTTAGATGAAGAGATAGTAAATCACACAATGAAATACCTTTACTATCTCTTCATCTCGGGGGAGTAAAGGAATGCAATCATTTGTGAAATACCTTTTCAATGAAATAATTAGAATTAATAACTAGATCATTGCAATGAAATACCTTTACAATTGCTTTGAAGTTTAGATGAAGAGATAGTAAATCATTACAATGAAATACCTTTACTATCTCTTCATCTAACTGCAATGATGTCCTTGCTTTGACCATTGAATCCAATTAATCTTACGTGGTGAATTTAGAATTAATAACACAAATGATTGCAATGAAAAATGCTACGTACAAAAGTAATTTTATGTAGAACTTGATATTATGATTAACATGCTATATATATATAACAAGCAATAAAAGTAAATGAAAATAGTCATAAAAAATAGAGTCTATTAAATAGGCTCAAGATAGTAAATATACATTTTTTCCTAATTAGGAGTCATCTTGCTTTTTATTCAAGTAGCTAGACAAGACTATCTTAAGACCTGAATCTTTATTCTTCATGATTCAAAGCCTAACAAATTTTAGGAGCACCAACATTATCATATTAAAACTAATGCTCAAGATAATACAGCTCAATATTAAATTGTGGGAAAAGAAAATCCAATGCCTCACACCCATCCGGCACGCAGGTCATCCTCTAGTCCAAGTGAGATTTTTTTCTTGATTGTTTTTATTCTGTTCTTTTACTCATCCGAATTATGACATATATATATATATCCTGGAAGGCTGAAACTAAATGAAATGCATCATTTATTATTTTTCTTCAATTTTACTCATCCGAATTATGAAATATTATATCCTGGTAAGGCTGAAACTAAATGAAATGCATCTCTTGAATCATTTATTTTTATTGAATTTTATTTTCCTTGTTTAAATTATTTTAAGGAATCAATATATAAGAATAACATAAACTTTGTTGCTTAGCATTGTTCACAAGCGATTGGGCTAATCTTGCCGAAGATGTGCTATGTTGATTATTCAACATTTCCTGCAGTCTGCAAATCAGTGGGGTTGATGTACATCGATCGCTTCTGTTGTCTTCCTAGAAATATACCTTTCGGAGTTCCAATATTATTGCTCTATGCTTACAAATCAGATTCAAATTTGCACAAGTTTGTTAAAATGAATGGAGAAATAGCAAGAGATAATATATTTATCCCAGAGGCAACTAACAAGTGGGTTTGTGGATCTTCATGGGGCTGGCTTGTTCTAGAGGGTACTGATAGTAGGCAAGTAAGTCTTTTGAACCCATTCACGAGGCGTGTAATACGACTTCCCTCAGTCGACACTTTCACCTGTGAACCAGATGTTCCTGTTAAAGGCTTTAATTATATACACAAAGCAATCTTATCAATGAACCCAACAATATCGGAACAAGATTGCATCATTTTGGCAATTGTGGGACGAAGGCGGAAACTTTCCTATTGTAAGATTGGGATAAAAAATGGAGGAATATCGATTGTCGTTTCTGGAAATTTTGTGATGTAATATATTACAACAGAAAATTTTATGCCACCACCGATTATAGTTACTTAGTGTCTTGTGACCTCATAGATCCAAATTTCACTAAAACAATTTTTTTGGCACCTCCTATTGATTCCCTCTACCCTAGAAGGAAGCACTTGGTCGTGGCATCGGGATGTCTATTGCTAATCTATAGAACTATAAATGATAGATTTAAATTTCATTTACTGAATAAGTGCAGTCCGTCTACTCTTAATCACGAATGGCAATATAACTGGGTTGAGAAAAACTCTATAGGTGATCAATTGTTGTTCATAGGAAATAACGGCTCGTTCTCTCTACCAGCACAAAGCAACAGTAGCAGAGCAAACTGCATCTACTTCACGGAAAATGCTTTTGGTTGGGTGGAAAGTAATGATGATGATAATCGTTCTTTGGTATGTATGATATTGCAAAGAAAAAGTTTAACAATGGAGAGAATCAGAATGAAGTTTTTCGATCATTTTGGATGATCCGATCTCCATGGTAACAAGTCACTAATGTTTGGTAGACTAATAAAATATAGCACCAGCAATTGCTATTTTCTTATAATGTTTATTCAGTTGTTATATTAGTTGGCAAATATTTAATGGATCGTATCTACTAATTTGTTGCAACTGAAGGTGCAAATAAAGACTTTCTTAATTATTGTCTTTTCTATACTAGTGTTCGTGCGCACAGTTATGTTTATTTTGTGGTTCTGGTTTTGTACTTTTGGTGAGGGGTAGTTACTTGTTTATGGACAACTAACCTGAAATGTGTTGCTCCAGGATCCAATATAAGAATGACAAAATAATTACATTTTAAAAGAAAAATTATATTTCGTAAAAAGAGTCCAAAACTATATAGAGTGCTGTTCTAATTAAGGTCCCTTATACCTCGTTGGTCAAAGAAGCAACAACTGAACACTAATAATGGTCACGAATTATTGAAATATATATAGTAGCAGAATTCATAAAATACATTTATATAAGAATCAAAATTATTTGAAGGGATTAGGGAGTAATTATCACCCATTGGAGCTGGCCAGGGGCGCAGCCGAGTGCTGCTCAGTGGCGGAGGCAGATGGACAGTGTTTGAATGGAGTCCCGATCACTAACCCACGCTAATGAACTGACAACACTGCTAGCGCTGCGACGCCGATCAACCCCTTGTCCGAGCCGCCGATGATACTCATTCAGCACTGTCGCAATGCATCGCCAGCACACTGGACGTGACCATGCTGCCACAACAATATCAGTACATCTCTGATCTCTCTCTCTCTCTCTACGTGAGCAATCATCCAACCCAGATCGGAAAGATTTTAGTTTGGGAAATTCGTTTTCTGAAGTTGAACTTTATGACAAAAACTTGAGTCCGTGGCGAAAACACAAAAGGTCATTTACGAGTTAATTTATTTAGTTCATCATCTGTTGATAAAATTTTATGGAAAAGTCACTTAGTACTTTTTCTTCAATTTACCAGTTAATTTATTTACTTGTTCATTTTAAAACTGTTGAAAATTAATTCAAATTGATTAGAGCATGTACGAATCAGTTTTTACCAGCATAAAAACTGCATGGGTTATGTTAGGCATTGGTTATTTTAAGCATAGTTATTTTAGGACTAGTTAGCTTAGTGGTTAGTTATTTTAAGCATGTTGTATAGTGGGTGCTTAATTTAGGCAAGTTGTGGGTGTTTATTTTAGAAATATTGTATTGCTTTAAATACTGCAGAACTCTATGTAATTGAGTAAGAGAGAAAGGAAATAAAGCGTTGTTTCTGTTCAGAAAAATATTATTCACTCTTCAATCTTTTGCATACTGGCACAAAGCAGTGCAATATTGCTGAGTTTATCCCAACAAAACGGTATCAGAGCCGATGGTTCGGTGCGACAAGCAATTGATGATAGAGTCGATTGGTGGGCAACTTGGAAGAATTGCAGCAGCAACAACCGCTAAAGAAGCATTGACAACCTTCAAGACGTCATTTCAGGGAAGTTTGCGAGTTGTGGCCGTCAAACGGCAAAGCCTATGTGGAGATCTTGAGACGTTGCATATGAAAATAGAAGAATCAATGCAGATTTTTCTTTCAAGAGTGACATCCGTTGTCAACAAAATTCGAGCATATGGAGACAACATGCTAGAACAAACCATGGTGGCAAAGGTGCTGAGAAGCGTAGCACCAAATTTTGATCACGTGGTGGCAACAATTGAAGAATCAAAGGATCTTTCAACCTATTCCTTTGATGAACTGATTGGATCACTACAGACCCATGAAGCGAAATCTAAATCAGAGGAAAAAGGCGATGAAAGGCATTCTACAGAAAGGGGGAGTCCTCTCTAGGCAAAGGTGGACGTGGCCATTGTAGATTTGCCGAGTTCTTGTTTCAGCATGGCATAAAAGATGTCCAGTGCTTCCACTGCAAAAGATATGGGTATGTGTAAGCCGATTGTTTTAGAAAACAAAGAGAAGAACAGCAAGCATGCTATGAAGAAGAAAAGAAAGAGCAACCCACGCTTTTCATGGCGTATGAAGAAGGTGGAAAGCAAAGATCCACAACCTTGGAAGAAGCAGCAAGAAATGAAACATGGCATCAAGCATTGCAAAAGAATTGGTAGCAGCAAGAACAATGGAGATCAAGCGTGCAAGTTCTAAAGAACATAAGGCTAACAATTTGCTGAAGTCATTGGCAAGAAAAAAGTTTGAGGAATTCAGAATCAAATCTGGTATAATCAATTTTGAATTAAGTGGGAGTGTTGAAAATTAATTCAAATTGATTAGAGCATGTACGAATCAGTTTTTACCAGCATAAAAACTACATGGGTTATGTTAAGCATTGGTTATTTTAAGCATAGTTATTTTAGGACTAGTTAGCTTAGTGGTTAGTTATTTTAAGCATGTTGTGTAGTGGGTGCTTAATTTAGACAAGTTGTGGGTGTTTATTTTAAAAACATTGTATTGCTTTAAATACTACAGAACTCTATGTAATTGAGTAAGAGAGAAAGGAAATAAAGTGTTATTTCTGTTCAGAAAAATATTATTCTCTCTTCAATCTTTTGCATACTGGCACAAAGCAGTGCAGTATTGCTGAGTTTATCCCAACAAAAACTCACTTATCTCCTAGTGAATAAGTCAATTTTGATGTTATCTGTTATCAATTTGTTTTTATCTGTTGGTTCAATTCAGTGAGAAAGATGCCCAAGTTAGCAAATAGTGTATTTCATGGGAAAAAGATTTCTACTTTTGTTGTCATATTGATGAGCATTCTGAATGTGAACTATTTGGTATGTTTAAATGATGAACTGATAATTTTATATATCAGGATGAAAGTTTCTCTACAACTACTTCTAATGACTTGTCTCGATGCTGACTTTTCTTTTAGCATTGCATATCTGATTGAAGTTTTTTTTTCTGTAGAACGAGGCAGCATTTTTCAGCTCAAATAACTTGTCATTGTAATTTGTAATTAATTCAATTTAATTTGTTTCTTATAGGTTATAGGTATGTGATGACTCAAATTTAAAATTTAAACTACTACTTTTAAATATTTATAAACTCTAATTTCAACTTACGTTCAGATTACAAGCGTATGATTCTACCATGTAGTATAAATTGAGGTGTCGATCCACAGGGATAGTGTATTAAGTTTTAAACAATTTTTAGTAGTCTAGGTTATTGGATTTTTAAAAGGTTTAGTGGTGACAAATACAATTAAGATATTATAGCTAAAATAAGGTTAAATTGGCCTGGTCTGCACATTATCTCTGATAAGATTTTGTGAGCATACAAGTAAATTTGCATGTCACTCTAAAACAGGTGGCATTAATTTATATTTATGAAATGATTTTAATAGTATGTGAAAGACGTCTCTATTTCTTAATATAATGGACCACCCTTAACGACGAACATGCATACATTTTTTTTTTTTGTTCCTTGTATTAAAGCATGAATTTATATAGTCTGAAAATTTGATCTCTAGTTCTGAATCAAATCAGATTGAGCAAATATATATTCAGGAGTGGAATCAGAAACTTTTTAATAGGATAAGTTTCATATAGATTATTGAAGTTGATATAACAATCATAGAAGGAAAAATCGGCCGTTCCGGAGTGGAATTGCCCGTTCCGGAGCAGAATTGGCCGTTCCGGAGCGGGATCGGACGGTACCGATCCACTTTCAGGACGAGTTACACGGTTAGTGTAGATTTCGTCGAATTTCGACCGTTCCAGCCTGATTCCAGACCAATTTCAGCCATTCCGTCCTGATTCAAGTCAAATTCGGCCGTTCCGGACTGAAATAGACCGATTCCACCGAAACAGCCGAAACGTTAATTAAACAAACTCCAAAACATCTTCTATATTATATGTTGCGTAAATTTCCACTAGCCACATATATTAGGCATAAATTCCTATCTACCCTGAAATATATCCAAACATCTTCTATATTATATGTTCCAGCGAAACATCATAATATTCGGAAGCTAAATCTGAAACCGTCAAAGGTATGGAATAATAAGTAAATAACTAATGGATGAATGGATTAGTTAACTGAAGTTGCGTACATCTGTATTGTGATTCAGTTTAAGTGTCAAGTTAACTCTAGTCTATATTAGAGAGGTTATTGGAAGTACATATACTTACTAGATCCTTGTGAGATGATAGTTAGGTGATCCTTAAATGATTGAACCTGAATACCCAAAGAGATCATCCCCTGCACGATCCAATTTAGTGACAATCTTATAGGCCGAATTATTAAGTGCCATTGATCCTGCCACAGCAAAGTTTGCGCCATGCTGAAAATACTGCGATGTATTACCCGCCATGGATGGTGGTGGCAGCGGCAACCCATATGCTTGAGCTGCATCAAACAAATCATCAAGTATTCTTTTACGGTGCATAGATACCATTTATTTTAACATACATGCATAAGGTCAGCCGGAAGAACTAAAAATATTTAAACAGTAAGTAAACGAGTGCTCTTGGATTGAAGCAAACAAGTTTTGGGGAAGACTTAATCAAACCGATGTGTAGGATCTGATCTTGGTAATATAATTAATACACACACACGGCCATAAAAACTAAAAAGTCGACAATCAGTCTGCCGTCGCACCATCGGCCATTAGGCTTATGAAAGTATGTTTCGCCATAAGGAGGTGAGCTGCAGCTGCCACCCTGCATGAGGCAAAAGTTTCCTGTATCCGTCATTGAATCACCAAAACTGAAAATGAGGTCGAAGCAACTGAGTGATTGAACAACGTGAGTGCTAATTAGGATGATGAGGAATAAGGAATACTGGACAACCGGTTTTTTTATTGTTGTTTATTTTACTTCTACTACAAGATGGAAATGGAATTCCTTAAGAGGGAAAATCAACAAAATGGAGAATGGAAAAATTCAGATATGTCTGTGAGCTCAGGAATGTATCAAGTTCATTTCTGAATGGCATGCTAAATTTTACACCTTTTATAGCAGAAAACTAGCTAGTTTTTCTCTCTGATTGATTCCCCTCTCGGTGTATTATATTTAGTTTTGAAATTACCTATTTTCCCCTCTATAATTCATAAAATCATATTTACATTTTGAAACTTCAAAAACATACAAATTTAGCTATTTTAATGTTTTTTTCTATTAAAACTAACATTAAATGTATGAAGCACACATTTCACCCTTCATTAAAAAAATATGTAGCATGTTTTAGAAAACTGTCAATCTTTTTATGAGGAAAATGGGTCATTTATCTACTTCTGACGCTTACACAGTGTCATTTAGGTAGATGTTTGGGTGAGCGCAATAAGTAGAGAAATAACTCATTTGCTCTCGTAAACGATCCAATTAGAAGATTTGCATTTTTTCATAAAAATTCTACTAGCTAGTTTTTTAATTTTTAATGTAGGATGAAATGGGTACTTCATAAATTTTAAATTAGTTTTAACAAAAAAGATAATAAATTGGATAGATTTGTGAGTTTTTAAAGTTTATAATTAAGAGTAAATGTGATATTATGCATTTTAGAGGGGAGAAATTCGTAACTTCCAAGTTTTTGAGGGGTATACATATGAAAATCTCCTTGTCCTTCATACTATTACCTACACATAACTTTGGATGTAGTACATCGTCCTATATATTGTTTTATATAGAAAAGGGTTAAAAAAGACAAGTCATGCAGATACAACTTGCGTGTCACTGGCCCATACGAGTCATCATTCTCCAACTTTTTAATTTTTTATTAGGCATGGCCAGTTCACTTGGGCCCAAAATATTTGACGCTAATGCTATTGGGTAGACTAAATTACAATCTTTATTCTATCGGTCTAACCATTTTAAATTCTTAATGCATGCTATTTTGCTTCCAAATACAATTGTCATCTAGAGTTCTAGACAGGCTCTTTAGTTAATGCAAGACAAACAAGATGTGTACTGTTACGAATACGGATACGGAATATGCGGATACGGATACAGTAGTAATACATATTTCAGTCATTCGAATATCCATTTTTCTGCAAATTTTTCAGATTCTATTGTTATTATTTTCTTAAATTTAATGTTTTATATATTTGTGATTGCATAACAAGTTAATTATATACATATTTTTTGAATAAAAATTCAAATTTATCTGTATGCGTATTCGTATATGATAATATTCGATCCGTATTCATATATGTATTTGATTAATATCCGATCTGTATCCGTATCCGAAAAATATAGATACAGATATGGATATGGTTTTACGTACCGCTATTTGATCCGTATCAGATTCGTATTCGTCCGCCCTTTATCTATAAATTATAGTGAGGAATTTAATAATATATAATTGTATAATATCAAATAAGATTGTGCCGATTTGGATAGTAAAATTTCTGTCTAAAGACTGCGGAGTAGGTCTGATGCTCATCGGATCTACTTTAGATTCGATGAGTTTCAAGACCGTTCGATCCGCTTTAAGATCTGTGTACTCTATTTTAATATTTGTGCGTGTTCGTATCAATTTTTTTACATAAAAATATTAAATCGAATCAGAAGATTCTAAACTTTATCGGATTCAAAAGTAGATCCCATGTCAATCAAACCCACTCTGTTCTCCGGTACAAAATATAGAACCGAGCACAATACCAATTGGTCTTGAATTAACTAGAGTACGTGTCTGTCTAGATGCATGCCAATTGTATTTGGACGCAAATTAAATAGCATTGAGAATTTAAAATGCATGGATAAATATAATAAAGATTATTATTTAGTTCACCTAATAGCCTATAAGCGTCAAATATTTTGGGCCCAAGTGAACTGGCTATGCAAAAAAGATATATATATCTATGATAAAAAATAAGAGAAATATAAATCCTCTGTGGGCCAGCGACACCGACACGCAAGTTGAATATGGTTAGCGATGATTTGAAATTAGTATAATCAGAATCACTCGAAACAATAACTTTCTATACTTAATAGCCTTTGTTTCTTTTAATATATATATATATATATATATACGGTGACACGCAGGTCAATTCATTAGATGGAACTTAATTGACACGATTATAAAAATTATAAATATTTACTCTCCGATGTGTTTCGTTTTTTATTGTATTTGTAAATTTCTAGGATGGTGAGCGGCTCAGCTCAATAATATTTTTGGGAGGCATTCCGCATTCGACACGATGTTTCCAAACCAACTTTTTACATCTTTCTTTATTGTTATTTATTTTTGCAAACCAAGTAATTTGTGTAAAACTATTTTGTGTGAATATGTTTGTGTAAATAAATAAGAAAATTATTTCTATTGTATTTGTATGTTTGTGTAAATAAGCTGCATTCAAGCATGAAATATATGAATACATTAGTTGGGTCAGTAAAAAGTTTTGCTAGGAGAATAATTTTAATCAACAAAATATAGGATAATATAACTGAATAAGAAAATTCAAAGGCCACGGATTGAAACAACAGCTGACAGAATTATCAACTCCCACGAAGCATTATAAATTAATACCATAGAAGGAAAAATCGGAATATGAATCGGAATCGGTCACTTGACAGTAGAATCTAAATTGGACAATAGTCATTTAATATCGCAGTTCTCTATGTTGCTGAGTGAAATAATTTATTATTCATATATATATTGTTGGTATTTATTTATTTCTATAATATAATTTTTATTATTATTATTACTATTATTATTTGATTAATAATGGTCGCCATTAATTGTTATATTGTTATTCTTTAATCATTTTCATTATAAAAAACATGTACTTCAATAATACGATTTCATTAGAGTATCATTCCAGAATTAAATAGAACAACTATAAAAAATTGAATTTAACTCAAATAGTTAATTTGTGTTTTTCCTTCTTTTCTTTTTTTTGAGAAAACCAAATGATTCTATCTTTGCAAAGCCATCATGGAAATTTGAGTGATTTTTAAGGCAACAATTTAAAATGTCTCTTTAAGGCAATGTTTTTAAATGCAGTTTTCATGCGATATGTGGAAGGTCACCGCATACCGCATAGGTGAATTTTTATGCGGACTTATATATGCAGATTTTAATTGAGAATAATCTACTAATACGGATACAAATATGGATACAAAGAAATAGTTGTTGTATAATTGAATTAATATGACAACAAATATTAACTCTAAAACTAATAACATATTAAATTTCGGATAATTAAGTTATTACGAAGTTATTAGGCCGAAATACAAAAATTTAATAAAACATTCAAATTAAGTTCAAAAATAATTAGTGGTACATTATAAATTTCAAAAATTTAATAAAATAAGAAGCCTCTCAAAGGTCTATAAAAGCAGCTGGGACAAATTAGAATATCACTCAACTGGACTCCTCCGTCCGAATGGGGAATTGGATTGGGTTTCATTTTTTTTTGAAAAAATTATGAAAATATACTCATTATTCGAAATAATTATATAATTGTGTTCCATTTTAGAATCTTATTCTATTATATTAAAATCTTAGTTTCCCCTTGCCATACTTTATTTTTCAAAATTATATAAAAAAATATTGAGTATTAGATAGATTGTAGTGAAATTTAGTTTTCATAGAAACATTAATTAAAAGAACAAAACTAATGGAACCCCATAAAATCCCATAATTAAAGGAAACAAATCCATGATTTGATTTCTTTAGCCATTAATTTCGATGCTGCCTCCTTTCCTTCTCTCCTTAAGGAAATTTCTGTAGAAATATAATTTCGAACTGCTTATTCGGTTTCTTTAGATGCTGAATTCTGATGTGGTTTACTGTGTGGTTGTGTTTTGATGTGGCAGCTAATCATGAAACCGACCCACTTCCTTTAGAGTCCGAATTCTGATATGATATATATAGTACTAAGCAATGTTATCACAACCGGATTGGACATAGATTCGGTAAATATTCAGGTCAATAGTTTATTAGTTAGATCGACCAGTGGATCAACTGATTCAATTGTTGGTTTATTAAATAATAACATATATATATATATGAGATATGAGAATTGTTATAAAAATAATTATATTGTTTATATTGTATCTATGGAAATTCACACGCCTAGCTATATATCCAACAATAATATAAAATAAAATTTTTAGGTATATTTCAAAATTTAACATCTAAATAGAATGGAAATGCCGAAAATATTAAAGGAGCATTGTACATCACAGTCTACAGGCACTCAATAAGGCCCCAATATTTAAATGAAGTTGATTGGTAAGGATAATAGCACAATATTTAAATGAAGTTGATTGACAACCAGGGACGGACCCGATAAGGCCCATATAACTGCAATTGCCAACTTTTGAATTTTATAAACATTTTTAGCCCATGTATTTTGGTGATATTGCCTATTCCTGATAATTAAATTTGTCTACTCCTATGTCAAATTAATTAATTATAATAACTAGATGTGAGTCCATTTATGTAGGCTCTTAGTGGACTACCGGACTGGATCCAATTCACAGCCCACCCATAATGCCACTGTAGAGAATAATAGACATCAATTAAGGCCTTTTGGAAAGACCTGATACTAACAAAAGCCCAATTTGTTTCCTCAACGTCTCTTGCATTCCGCTTTTTTATTTCTTATTTTAGGATAGTGATATAATATCTCTTGTTATGCTCCCGGAAACAAAGTTACTAATTCCAACACATCAATATTTTGACAAAAGGGTTTCCACTTTCCTTTTTTTTAGGATTGTGATATGATGTATCCTTGATAGGGCATTAGGTGAAGGAAAAGATTAAAATAGGAATTAGGTCAAGGAACCAATAACAAATGAGAAATGTAAGACATAATATAAAGGAATTGATATACTTTGGTATATGCCCCACCCCCTTAATAATTCTATAGTAAACTAAAAAGGAAATTACCCTTGGTCCTCTTTCCTAGATCAAAGGTTCAGCAAATAAAGAGCTGTGGGCTGTCACAAGAAGATCGCAACTCAGATAGAACCTTTATCATAGCTTCTCGGGGTCGATACATTGCTTCGAGGGGAACAGCTTTAGGAAGAGTCAGACCAGAACCTTCAGTCAAGTCGATGAGTTCATCCCCGGTTCTTTCCCACTCGAAACATTGAATCAATTTCCTAATATCAATCCGACTTCACGCATCGCGAGGCCTTCTCCTGGGCACCTTCTCCTACCCATCCCAAATGGTATCATCCATTTACCCTCGGCCTTCCCATTCTCGAATCTCTCCGGCTTAAATTTGTCAGGTTCCTCCCACATGTCGGGATCTCTGTGTATACTATACACATTCACTAACACCATAGTCTTGCATGGGATGTTGTAGCCTCCAATGGTTACATCTTCGCGTGATTCATGAGGCACGAGAAGTGGTCCACCAGGGTAAAGACGGAGCACCTCGCTCAGAATACATTGAAGGTACAGAACCTGTGCCATGTCAGACTCCTCTATCAACCTCACGTTCCCGACATGCTCGTCAATTTCAGCCACCGCCTTCTTCAGCACTTCTGGATTGTTCAATAGGTTGGCCATTGCCCATTCCACTGTGTTAGCCGAGGTATCCGTTCCAGCAAGTAAGATGCCCTAAATTTACAATGACAAAATTAGTTAAACCAAACTCTGACTTGAAATTAGAAAAATATAACTACTCAATATAATTATTTTTGGTTTGTACTTGTTTTCAGTTAAGGGCGCTTAACATACCAGGCTGATGCTTTGAATTATATGGTCACTGTATCCCTCTGGATCCTTTCTTTGCAATTCAAGCAAATGAGCTATCATTGTTTTTTTTGTTTCAGCACTACTTGTTCGGTTCTCTTCGATTAGCTTTCTGATCATCTCTTTCTGTTGCTTTGACAAGTGTGCCTTTTTCTTCATCACTCCATTTAGATCCAGGAACCGAATGTTGAAAATAATCCAAGTCCGCAATGAATACGGACCGTATCCCAATACGGACCGTATCAGAAGCAGTTTTTTATATTTCGGTTTAGAGCAGTTTTTATTTTTCTGTTTAGAGTTAATTAGAGTTAATTGTAAACTTGGACAGCAAGTTGTCTATTTAGACATGTGCAGAAAAGTAGTCAAGTAGTGGGTTGGTTATAGGTTAGTTATAGCAAAGTTAGTGGGGTTAGTGGGGTGCGAAAGGATGGATATGCACCACTATAAATAGTAGATCTGTTTGTATTAATTAATCAATGAAAAAAAATGGAGTTGTGAGTATATTTCGGCTGCTGCCCTATTTTTCTGTTTTTCCTCTTTTCCGAAAAACTCCCAACACCGAAGCACCAGTACGAAGTCTTCGATATTAGATGCCCCGCTCAAGGCGAAGTGGTCCTCCACGGCTTCCCTGAACCGTTTTGTCTCCTCCAAGTCATCTATGTTATCTCCATAGAACCTCTTCCCTGCTATTGTTGTCATCAACACGTTAAGCGACAGTTCAAATAGATTTGTTTTCAGCTCAAGCTTCTTAGCCCCATTTGATCCCTTTGATCCAATACAACAATTCTTCCAAGACTTGAAGAGTCGGCGAGCCATGTCTTGGACCTCTCTGGCACGAACATCCGACGATGCATGTAAACGCTGAGCAGAGAGGAGCTCAACTGCTGCAATCCTCCTGACACTACGCCAGAAGGGACCATAGTTGGCCCTACCTATGCTAACGATCTCGACTTCTCCATTGTTGAGTTTGGCTGAGGGTAATTGTGGTCTGTTAGCTAAGGCCAAGTCGTGGGTGGTGAAGCACTCTTCAGCCAATAATTTAGAGGAGATGACGAGAACCGGCCGAGGACCAAAGCGAAGAAAGGTAATGGGGCCGTATTTTTGTGATATGCGGGCGAGGGCATGGTGGAGGGGCTTTTTGAAAAGATAGAGGTGGCCGATAAACGGCAGTGCCAGAGGACTTGGAGGCAGTTTCCTTTTGTTGGTTGTATAAGAGAGAATAAATTTTACAAAGACAAGGAGAGCAATGGAAAGGAGGATGCTCTCTAAGGTATAAGGCAAAAGAGAATTAGACATTGCTAAATTGAGTAGTTGCTTTATCATGATTCTAGAATTTCTAAAAGATGAATATGTGATGTGGTTACTGAGTAGGATTGCAGATAATTCGTCATGCATGTGAGGCTTATAAATAGGATTGAATAGGAATCTGATAGCAACAAGTGATTGATAAGGACTGTTCGGTTCTCTTTGAGGTTCGTTCAAAAAATTAAAATTATAAACTAATAGTGAGTCTAAATATACGGTGACGCGTCATGTTCCAACTATCATAAGGAGGCGCGTCATGACATAAACGACAAATTAATAGATATATAGTTTGGTTCACACCACAAATCATCCCCAAAGGACTCTCGAGGCGAGCACCATAATTTTTTTATTTTCAAAAATTATATTAAAGTTTATATAGAATATTAATAGATTGCGGTGATTTTTTATGTGATCCAGTTTCTTAATTAGCGGTCAAAACTTAGAATCAGTGTTATAAAAGCTGGAAATAAATCTGCTGTGATTTGAAAGAATCGCAGGAGTCTGCTATTTCAAATCTAACTGTTAGGAAGTTTGCTATTCCAAATTTAACTGTTAGGAAGTTCGCTATTCCAAATCTAACTGTTCATTAGTTTTGAGATTTGTCCATAAAAACCAATTTTTTTTTAGATTCGTGCATTTGAAAAAATCAATGGTTAGACTTGAAAAAGCAGGCTCTCTGCAATTCTTTCAAATCGCAGCAGATTTATTTCTTATAAAAGCTGGACAGGACCAGACGGTGAACAGGAATGAACGGGATGCTGCTCTTTTCCGGTTTGATTTATTTCAAAGTTCATTCATGCAAATTGAACCGGAAAAACAGAATTAAAGAACCGGTTTGTAATAAAAACGCCAACTTGTTAGAAAGTCAGTTTTTAAAGTGGTTCAGTATTTCATTTTAATTGAGAGAGAGAGTAAAAAATTTGCACATAGGTTGAATTATTTTAATAACGATAATTAGAAAAATACAATTTATAAAACTAACTTCATTGGTTTTTTTTATTTTTACAAAAACTATAAGTACCGAATAGGCTATTCGGCACCTCTCATTTACATTTAAGCGGCACTGAATAGTACCACCCAATTTTACCCTTTTAATTAGTATATACTATGAAAAAATTGTGAAACTGGGAGGTACCGAATAGGCAATTCGATATCGCTTAAATATAAATGAGATGTACCGAATAGCCTATTCGATACTTATGTTTTTTGTAAAAAAAAAAAAAAGAAATTCAATCAAAGATGGTTTCCCTAAATTAACTTTGAATAATTATGGTTTTCAAAAAAAATTACATAGGCTAGTCGGCAATTATATCCATGTACATAATCACGTGCTTAAAATTTGCACATAAAATCTCAAATATTTCATATATTTGAAAAATACAGTTGTTTATAATATAACTATATAAGAACAATATATTTTTCATACTTATATAATTTCAATCTAACAACAAATATTAATTCATTATAATTATCGTAAGTTTTTTTCAAAACACACTTAACAATTATCAAATAAAAATAAAAAAATTTAGTGATTGTATTCTTAAAGAAGAAAATTCAATCCTTTTCGGCATTTCCGTTCTATTTAGATGTTAAATTTTGAAATATATATACCTAAAAATTTAATTTTATATTATTGTTGGAACCCCACTCCACTTGATAGTAGTTGAGCCCTGCTGGTATGGCTGTCTGGCAACACCCCAACCCATTGCATGAACCACCGTTTTCAGTTGTGCTGTCCAGGCTATCACAGAAGGACATACAGCCAGACTTGTAAGAACGGTTACCTTGGCCACTAGAAATATATATATGCCATGGAATCATTACAAAAAAACTATAATTTACATATTATTTTGTACTATGGCTTAATTAAGAGCCATGGAATCAAAGTTTTATATTGTGCTTTATGGCACTTGGTTGTTGGTACCAAGAAACTCCTTGTTAATTTCATAATGAAATAGGTAGGTACCGTTGCCACTTTTGCCAATATATATATATATATATATATATATATAACTGTTGCCAATGGTTGTCTTTGTACAATCATAACATTTAGGGGTGAAAATGGTATGGATAATATCTGATCGGTATTCAATCCGTATTTGAAAAATTAGATGTGGATATCCGATATTTGAATATCCGTGTGGATATAGATACTCATATGATTTTACATTCCAATTATCCGTATCCAAATAGTAGATATATATAATATATTTTAATATATATTATGAAAAAATATTGTTATTCACTATTAAAATTAGATAAATATCATGAACTTTTGGATTTTTTAATATTATTTTAATAAATATCCGATCCCATTCTAATCCGTATCTGTATCCAGCTGATATCCAATAATCTGTATCCGTATCTAGAAAATTAAAAAGGATATGAATATGATTTTATGACTATCCGCTCCGTATTCGCTCCCTTTTCACCCCTAATAACATTGCCAGCGGTTAAATATCTTTTGTTTTAATTCAACTTGTACCAAAGTTGAAATGCACGACGTACGAACATATCATATTTTAGCACAACATGTGTTTTTATTGTCAACAATTGCTAGAAATGTCAACTGGAAATTAATGGATCATGTGCACACACCTAAAAGTTTGCATTTGACTAAGCATCCCGAGGGAGCTCTCTAGAGAAACAAAACAAGCGCTCATTAATTAACTGGTAAGGACAGGGACTTAAAAACCTGCAAAACATATATTACTCAAATGAAATGGGTGAGTAATCCTTAATTACTAAAATCATTAACACTAAAAAAATTATTAACATCATTAAAACGTACTTATAAGGGATTCTTTTTAAAAATGATTAACACATATTATAATTAAGTGTAGTATCTTACTCTTCAAAGTTGAACAATCCAAATGCGCATAGGAATTCTTTTTCTTTTTCTTTTTTCTTCAAGTATAGGCCATTTTTCTATTAGTGTAATGTAAGGCACATTTTGGTTATAGATTAAAGGTGGTCATACTTTAGCTTCAAATTAAGAGATTTCTAAGGGTCGCAATTCAAGGTTTTATTATGTATCTGCCATACCAGATTTGACATAATTAACTATTTTAATTAGGTTTAATTAAGGTTCTTTCTGGAACCCGATTAGTGAAAATTTGGTTATGGACTAACTAATTATAATAACCAGATATTAGTCCATTTATGTAGGCTCTTATTGGGCTATCTGACTGTAGACCCAATTCACAGCCCACACATAATACAACTGTAGAGAGTAACAGACATAAATTACGGCCTTTGGGGAAGACCTGATACTAACAAAGCCCAATTTGTTTATATATTGCGGTCTAGGTTTACCGTTTACATAGTTTTTCAATAAGTTGGTCCTATATGTATATATAACTATTAAGATACGGTTTCGAAATACTGTTATCTCTCCATTCAAAAAAAAAAGATATACTGTTATCTCGTATTTGCGGTTGTTACTGATTGCACATAGGTTATAATATATTACTGGGTTAAACTTAAGAACAGATATTTCAAATTTAATTATCACAATCAATTTATTAGAATATTTTTTTCTTGTAAAATTAATGACCTAATTTATTAGATATTAAAATTATTTTTCGTGTTTTCAGTCATCCTCTACCAAAGGTCAAATGCAGGACGTAAGAATATACCATCTTTGTCCAAAAATATTTTTTATTATATTAAGTTGCAATAAATGTCAATTCGGAATTGTTATTACGTCGTATCTAATTATATTTTATGGATGTCAGTAGAATTAGTTGTGGTGAATGCACTTGGCAGACTATTAATTTAATTAAAGAACTAAAAGTCATATAATCGGTTGCCATCGCTTAATTTAATTCAAGGAAGTCTTACAAGTATAAGAGATTAGAACTCACAATAGCACTCTCGCACACACTCTCTTACAATTTCAAGAAGAAGAGAGCAGAATCCTGAAAGAGCTTGGTAAAGAGGCAACAACAGATAGAGAGTGCAGCTCACAAATTAGACCCCTAAATCTCACCACCTCAATCTCCGTACTTCATACAGAAGGCATTTCTGTGAGGTGCCTTAATGGGTCGGGCTCAATTGTCTTCAACTCAACAATCTCCTCCTTGAAGACAATGCTCATTCTTGATCTCATAGGCACCGTGCCATGCTCCAACCTACTCACAACAAGCTTCAAGTTTCAAAGGTAGTAAGGACTTTGTCAACATGTTAGACCTGTTCTCATTCGTGTGAACCTTTTCTAATAACAATTCTTTCTTCTCGAGCACATCACGTATCCAATGATAACGTATCTCAATGTGCTTTGACCTAGAGCGAAAAATGGAATTCTTACTCAAATGAATTGCACTTTGACTATCACAAAACTAACACATACATTTCTTACTGAATGTCTAACTCATGAAAGAACTTCTCCATCCACAATAGTTATTTGCATGCTTCTGTGATTGCAATGTATTCAGCTTCGATTGTGGAGAGTAAAATAAATTTTTGTAGTCTTAATTGCCACGAGACAGCATCATTCGTAAAATTAACCAAATAAACGGAAGTTGACTTCCTCGAGTTAATATCTTCGGTCCAATCGGCATCCGTATATGCCTCTAAAATTGGTTCCTCAGCCCCGTAACAGAGGCTATAACCAGTGGTACCGCGAATGTACCTCAGAATCCATTTCACAGCATTCCAATGAGCTTTACCAGGATTAAAAAGAAAACGACTTACAACTCCAACGACATGAGCAATATCGGGCCCTGTACACACCATTGCGTACATCAATGAACCGACCACAGATGCATACGGCACCTTCTTTATTTCTTCTTTATCATTTTCATCCTTCAGACAATCATCAAGTGTCAACTTGAGATGACTTCCAAGCGGAGTAGAACCCGGTTTGCACTTACTGATATTGAACCGTTCAAGCACCTTCTCCAAATACCTTTTGACAACCAAAGTTTGCATCTTTTGCAATCTCTAGTGATCTTCATGCCAAGAATTTGCTTTGCGGAAACCAAATTCTTCATTGCAAATTCATTCTCAAGCTTCTCTTTCAAAGCTCCAATTTCATTTACATCATTCCCTATAACCAACATGTCATCAACATAAAGTAAAAGAATGATGAAATTACCACTAGAGTAATTTTTTCATGAAGACACAATTATCGAAAGTAGTTTTGTTGAAATTGTTGTCACACATAAAAGATTCAAATCTTTTATCCCAGTTTCGTGGTGCTTGCTTCAAGCCATAAGACTCCTCCTCAATTTGCATACCATACCCTCTTTACCTTTTTAACCAAACCCCTCGAGTTGCTCCATGTAGAGCTCCTCCTCTAAATCACCATGGAGAAATGTGGTTTTCACATCAAGCTGCTCAATTTCCAAATTCAAACTAGCAGCCAATCCGAGTACAACCTGGATAGAGGACATCTTGACCACAAGTGAGAATATCTCTTCAAAGTCAATCCCTTTCTTTTGATCAAAACCCTTAACAACTAACTAATAGAGTCAGGTGTCCTAGAGCAAACATTTTGTTTGTAATTCTTGTTCATATGATTGGTTGACGATTGTCAATTTGTTGCCTTAAGTTGCATTACTTGTGGTTCATCTAATTGTTAGATTGTGTAACAACTAAATAATAAAAGTAATGAACTTTAAAGTATCTCTGGTTAAGGTAATTAGCAAGGAACACTAATTACACCTGAGACTAGTGTGAGGATTAAACATTTGATCCAGCTATCACAGATTAAAGCGGTACTATACCCGTATAATATTACAGATGCATATAATAGTTATATGTTGTCGAATTTGACCATACATGAACATCATCTAGATTTTGTGTTATGTCATTGATTGTTCATATGGTGTTGTTGTCTTATGTCTAAGACATTTGAATTTCTTGCTTAAGGTATGCACATCAGTGGTTGGTGTTAATCGCTCACCATAACAGAGAGCGATAAAGACATCTTCTCTATGTGTAGAACTTATGTTGAGAAGTTCGCATATGTCAATAGGACGAATATCCCTTGATAGAGTTATATTATATAGGCACATCATGATTGAATAGTTCAATCATGGATTATAATATATTACCCACATATCAAGAAACATAATTGATGACACAGCGGGAATGACAATATCCTATCTCGCGTTCATCATAAGATATCATGAGATATTGGAAACAACACGGCAGTGTAATCAGGCACTGTCTACATTAGATCAGCGATACTGTCAGGTTACATATCGTCCGTATAATTGGGTAGTCAAGATGTATTGCTAGACGCTAATCTTGATCAACTAGAAAAGAGTTTTCCAATTGTCAACATAATACAGATCCAAGCAGGTCACACCTACAAGGTCCCTGGTCGAGATGTCATATGAGATTATGACACTGTGTTAAGATGTTGGAAACAACATGCACAACGAATCAAATAATTTAAGACATTATATTGATCAACACTATAAGAGATATGAGGAATAGTCAAATCAATTTGGTACTTGGTTGTACAAAGGATGATTTGATTATGTGAGGGTATATGTTTAAATGGATTAAACATATATTAAAGTTTACTAAACATGCTAGTTTGGTTAATTAGATTATACCAAAGGATAAAGGATTAGACGAACGCGTGGATATGTGGTACCCGCAATTTAGACTTACGGTTCAAAAGATATGACCATTTGAATGGAGGTTTGACCATGGTCAAACGTGGTCAAACAGTGGTCAAATGTTTTGACCAAAAAAGAGTTGAATTTGACTGTTGACTATTCAACGTCAAAATGATAGTGAATTACGTAGGGTTTCGGCTTAGGTTTTGCCTTATTATCACAACTTTATGTTTAATTAGTTAGAGAAAAAGATTACTGTTGCTCTAATTTATGTTTTAGTACAAGAAACATATTTTGGAGCTATTCTACATCATTTGGAGCAAGAATCAGGTCAATCAGATAATCATAGCTCATCGACTAAGGCTCTGTTACGACCTGAATTGGCTAATACAGACCAGAGCCCCAATACGGACCAGAGATGGCACGATACGCATTAAGTCCCTTAGCGACACAGTTCCAAAACAGACCGTATCAGCCAATATGGTCCGTATCCGAGACACTCTTTCGTAAATAACTGCTCGAACTGTATCCAAATCAGATTTCTTGGACTCCACTCATCTCCAGGCAATCCATCACTCCTATATAAGCCTTCTTGACTGAAGATGAAGACATCTTTGTATCATTTGGTGTTTTATTTTATTAAGTGAGAAGAGAGGAGTGTGTTGAGGCTAGTTAGGAAGCGCTACTTGTTTGTGTCTTCTTTGAGTCTCTTGTAAACATGCCGTTTCGCGGCTAAGTTTAGATTGTTAGGGCTAGACAGAAACCTTGTTAATAATGTTGCTTTGATATATATATATATATGGGCTATTGTGCTTTGCAAAGTAAAACCCCCTCTTTACTTTGGGCCATATTTTTATTTTTGAAAATTCAAACAACCGATCTGAACCATTCAACATGTTCTAATATTGAAATGTGCTTGGAGACTAAATTTTACATTTTTTTAGAATTTTTTTACTATTTATTAAGCCACTTTGAAAATTGCTGATCCGGTGGTCCAGAAAAATTTACTGTTTTTACTGTTCACAGTGGATCAGCGATTTTCAAAGTGGCTTAATAAATAGTAAAAAAATTCCAAAAAATGTAAAATTTAGTCTCCAAGCACATTTCAATATTTAGAACATGTTAAACGGTTCGAATCGGTTGTTTGGATTTTCAAAATGAAAATATGGCGTGGAGTACAAACTTGTTTTACTCCACGTCTCACCATAGCTCATATCTATATATAGAGGAGGGATCAAGTTACAACAACCATTTTTTTCATTTTCAAAGTCCAAATCGTCGATCCAAACCGTTCAACATGATCTCCACAATAAATTGTGCTTGCAGATCAAATTTTACATTTTTTTGAATTTTTTTACTATTTATTAAGTATTTTATAAAAAATAGTTATATTCAGACCATTGAATTTTGTACCCATCTTAATAAATAGTAAAAAAATTCAAAAAAATGTAAAATTTGATGTGCAAGCACATTTTATTTAGATAATCATGTTGAACGGTTTGGATCGACGATTTGGACTTTGAAAATGAAAAAAAATGGTTGTTGTAACTTTGTTGTAACTCAAATTTGTTGTAACTTGATCCCTCCTCATATATATATATATATATATATATACACACACACACATATGTTTGTGTAATAGCAGGTGCTGTTCATAAAAGTTTAGAATAATTGTTTTTATTATGTATCTGCAATAACAGGTGCTGTTATTTACGAGATTACATAAACGATCCAATTTCTTTAGAAGTTGACAGATTTAACTTTACTATTTCAATTGGGTTTAATTAAGGTCCATTTCGAAACCCGCTAAGTAAAAGTTTGGTTATGGACTAATTATAATAACTAGATTAGTCCATTTGTGTAGGCTCTTATTGGGCTTTTGGGACTAGCTATATAGACCCAATTCACAGCCCACACATAATGCCTTTTGGAAAGACCTGATACTAACAAAAGCCCAATTTCTTTCCTCAACGTCTCTTGCATTCCGCTTCTATTTCCTATTTTAGGATAGTGAATTAGTGATATAATATCTCTTGTTATATATGCTCCAGCCTCCAGGAAATAAAGTTACTAGTTCCAACGCATCATATTTTGACAAAAGGGTTTCCTTTCTTTTTATTGTAAGATTGTGATATGATGTTCCTTGATAGTGCATTCATCTGTCGTCAAAGTAAAGTTGTGTGAAAAAGATTAAAATAGGAATTTGGTGAAGTAACCAACCCCTCATAATCATTCATATACAAGTGGTGTCATTTTTTAGTGTTAGAGGTGATAGATGAATAAATGTAAACCTTAACAAATGAAAATGTAAGAAATAACATAAAGGATAGATGAAAACTAAAAAGGAACTATTACTAATGGTCCTCTTAACTAGATCAAAGGTTCAGCAAATAAAGAGCTATGGGCAGTCACAAGATGATCACAACTCAGATAGAACCTTTATCATAGCTTCTCGGGGCTGATACATTGCTTCGAGTGGAACGGCTTTAGGAAGGGTCAGACCGGAACCTTCTGTCAAGTCAACGAGTTCATCCCCGGTTCTTTCCCAGTTGAAACATTGAATCAATGTTCCTAATATCAATCCGACTTCACGCATGGCGAGGCCTTCTCCCGGGCACCTTCTCCTGCCCATCCCAAATGGTATCATCCATTTACCCTCGGCCTTCCCATTCTCGAATCTCTCCGGCTTAAATTTCTCAGGTTCCTCCCATATGTCGGGATCTCTGTGGATATTATACACATTCACTAACACCATCGTCTTGCATGGTATGTGGTAGCCTCCAATGGTTACATCTTCGCGTGATTCATGAGGCACAGAAGAGGCCCACCAGGGTAAAGACGGAGCACTTCGCTCAGAATGCATTGAAGGTACGGAACCTGTGCCATGTCAAACTCCTCTATCAACCGCTCATTCCCGACATGCTCGTCAATTTCAGCCGCCGCCTTCTTCAGCACTTCTGGATTGTTCAGTAGGTTGGCCATTGCCCATTCAACTGTGTTAGCCGAGGTATCCGTTCCAGCGAGTAAGATGCTCTAAATTTACAATGACAAAAATAGTTAAACCAAAATCTGACTTGAAATTAGAAAAATATAACTACTCAATATAATTTTTTTTTTTGTTTGTACTTGTTTTCAGTTTAATGGCGCTTAACATACCAGGCTGATGCTTTGAATTATATGGTCACTGTATCCCTCTGGATCCTTTCTTTGCAATTCAAGCAAATGAGCTATCATTGTTTTCTTTGTTTCAGTACTACTTGTTCGGTGGTCTTCGATTAGCTTTCCGATCATCTCTATCTGTTGCTTTGACAAGTATGCCTTTTTCTTCATCACTCCATTTAGATCCAGGAACCGAAGCACCGGTACGAAGTCTTCGATATTAGATGCCCCGCTCAAGGCGAAGGTCTCCTCCACGGCTTCCCTAAACCGTTTTGTCTCCTCCAAGTCGTCTATGTTATCTCCGTAGAACCTCTTCCCTGCTATTGTTGTCATCAACACATTAAGCGACAGTTCAAATAGATTTGTTTTCAGCTCAAGCTTCTTAGCCCCATCTGAGCCCTTCGATCCAATACAACAATTCTTCCAAGACTTGAAGAGTCGGCGAGCCATGTCTTGGACCTCCCTCGCGCGAACATCCGACGACGCATGTAAACGCTGAGCAGAGAGGAGCTCGACTGCTGCGATCCTCCTGACACTACGCCAAAAGGGACCGTAGTTAGCCACAGCTATGCCAACAATGTTGACTTTTCCGTTGTTGCGTTTGGCTGAGGGTAATTGAGGTCTGTTAGCTAAGGCCAAGTCGTGGGTGGTGAAGCACTCTTCAGCCAATAATTTAGAGGAGATGACGAGAACCGGCCGAGGACCAAAGCGAAGAAAGGTGATGGGGCCGTATTTTTGTGATATGCGAGTGAGGGCATGGTGGAGGGGCTTTTTGAAAAGATAGAGGTGGCCGATAAACGGCAGTGCCAGAGGACTCGGAGGCAGTTTCCTTTTGTTGGTGGCGTAAGACAGAACAAATTTTGCAAAGATAAGGAGAGCAATGGAAAGGAGGATGCTTTCAAAAGCAAATGAACTAGACATTGTTAAATTGAGCAGTTGCTTTATCATGATTCTAGAATTTCTAAAAGATGAAAATGTGATGTTGGTTACTGGTTACTGAGTAGGATTGCAGATCTGTGGATTATGTTGAGCAATGCAATGATTCAATGGTCATGTATGTGAGGCTTATTATAAATAGGATTGAATAGGAAAATGATAACATCAAGTGTTGAGTTGAATATTCTATATGTTGCCTCAGGACTTCCAACCAAATAAAGGATTAAAAAAAAATTAAATTTCATGCGGTTGGTGTGGAATTAAGACCGTTTGGTTCTCTTTGAGATTCTTATAAAAATTAAAATATAAAAGATACGTATTATATTTGAATATATATACCTCGCATGATTATCCGGATTTTAGTCAAAGTCACACCTCGTGAAATTAATAGACTTCTAAATATCTAAAGGTGACACGTCATGTTCCAACAATCGTAAGGAGGCGCGTCATGACATAAACGACAAATTAATAGAGCGTTTCGTGTACACCACAAATTGTCCCCAAATGTCTCTCGAGGCATGCGCTTCCAATTGTACAGGACAAATCCTGAGATGGATTTAATCCCGAAATTTTTATTGTTGATATAAAAAAAAAATCAAATTAAATGAATACCACCTCCATGAATCTATTTTCAATCATACCACCCACAATAACTGAGTTCGCGCATCAAATAAACGGATGCGCGCACTGAATTGACGCACTCAGGTGCACGGACTGGATTGGCGCACCCAAAGCGTCTGGGAGTTAATCTCTCTGTAATATCTTAGTGGAGTGACATCACACTATCTCAGCACATTGGACTTCTGTTTCTTGGAACTTGGAACTCATACACCTAAATATAATTTAATTCGTTGCGATATTTATATCACCTTTTGGGAAAGGAGCCATCATCTTATTATAAAATAATAACTATATGCTTGCCTTGTGTTTTGTTTGTATCAATTAATTAACTTTGATCAAATCCCTGGTGCGCCAACCCAGTGCGCGCACCCGCTAATTTGGTGCGCGAATTCAGTTGGCGTGGGTGGTATGATTGAAATTAGATTCAAAGGATGCTAATCATTTAATTTCGTTTTTTTAGGATGTCAACTAAAAAAATTTGGGGATTTAATCAGAGATTCCCTAGGGCAGAATTTTTTAATTGTAAGAAAATAGATTCGGTTTTTTAGGATGCCAACCCAGATTAATTCTATCTGGGCCAAACTCAATCCGGTGCCTATTGAGACTGTAGGGGGTCTGTTTTGAGATTCGTGCCATGTTAAATGGGCCGTCCGATCGTAATTTGCTTGAGTCAGGTAACCTGAGGTGATGTGAATTCAGCGTACTAGTTAGAGGTGAAAACCGAGCAGATACGGCGGATAATGGTAAAATCATATCCATATTTTTTTTTTTTCAGATACGGATACGGAGCGGATATCAGACATATCAGATGGATACGAATACGGATCCTGATCAGATTGGATATTTATTAAAATAATATTAAAAATATTAAAGTTCATAATATTTATTAATTATAATGGTGAATAACATAAAGTTTTCATAATATATATTAAAATATATGGTATATATCAACATTGGTAAGGATAATAGCACAATATTTAAATGAACAAGTTTTCCTGTAATGGACTGATGATGTTTTGTTGTCCATCCTGTTAGTCTTGAGCTTAATTTATGAATCTTAGATTGTCATTGAGGAATTCATATCCTTTGTATTAAAGTACCGTTTGAGTTTAGATCTGAACCATTCGTTACTAGCACGAATATTAAGGAGCATTGTACATCACAGACATGAGTCAAATTGACTCAAATTCTGATCAATTTTGATAAGATCAATTTTGATTTGTGCAAGTTGATAGCCAATCTAGATATTTGTTAAAAAGTCAGTACTAATGCTATTTTTAATCCATGTAGTTGTTGAGTTTCTGATTTGACAAAAAATAATGCATCATCAGTGACGTACTGCTTTTAAAGGTTAACATTATTTAACTGTTTAATTTTAGATGGCCATACAATTCTGACAGAAGCTGTAGACAGTCAGAATTTTGTACAGATAAAATCATTCACTACTAGAATCTGGGTTTGTTGCATGGGTAAAAATCTTTGTTGCAAGGGTAAGTAGTGTCCATGCAACAAATATTGGCATTTCTGACACAGTCAAACTTGTTGCATGGGTGTCCCATGCAACAGTTACCCATGCAATAAGTCTGATGGTTACCCATGCAACTGCTTCTTATTTACCCATGCAACAAATATTTGATGACCCGTGACCCGCCAGCAAAGATAGAAAGTATATTTTAATGAATGTCCATGCAACAACTCATCTCATACCCATGCAACAAGTCTCCCGAATTTAGACTAAACAGTTGCATGGGTAACCCATGCAACAAGTATTTGAGAACTATTTGTTGCATGGGCTTACCCTTGCAACAAGTCTCCAGAATCTAGACTAAACAGTTGCATGGATAATCCATGCAACAAGTTTGGAGGATTATTGAGAAATATTTGTTGCATGGGTTACCCATGCAACAAGTTTTGACGATTTTTGAGAACTATTTGCATGGGATTACCCATGCAACAAGTATTGAACTTCTGGACAGTTACTTCTATGTTATATTTGATCTCTCCATTCAAATTGAATATATATTGTTGTAAATTACAGCAAGGGATACATTACAGCAGTATATTAATTTGTTCACATCCTACTTAATATTGTTCAAATTTAGAAGGAAATTTGATCTCTTCTTTCAAATTGAATAATTTTGTAAATCATAGCAAAAGGAATTAGAGCAGTATATTACAAAATAAATGAGATACACAAATAATTCGGAAACTTAAATTGTAAAATCTTGAAATTTTGGTCTTGAGAATAAACATTAGAAAGTTATTGAGAGGACGAGCGAAGCGTATAGAGCCTTCATTAATTGCCTTCGCTCCTTCATTAATTGCCTTCTCCTATGAGAATTTCAAATAATAGCCATCTTAATCAATTTGTTATTATTTTCAACCATGCAGTTATGCTTTAACAAGTCCCATATCCAATATATATATATATATCTATATATATTGTTGTGTTTATTATAATTATACAAACAAACTTTATATGATTGGCAAATTCCCATGCAACACATGACACAAAGAATCTTCATCGAATTGATCTTCAAGGTTTAGGCCGTAACCAAGTCCTTCCTCAATTTCTTGCATGTCATACTCTTCCTTAATAACCATCTTAATCAATTTGCTATTCTTTTCAACCATGCAGTTTTGCTTTAACAAGTTCCATATCAAATATATATATATATTATATTATAATATATATATATAGAGAGAGAGAGATGGGCTATGGTGCATTGCAATGCATAGGCACCCTTGTGCATTGGACCATAAATCACCGATTCAAAGTCCAAATGACCGATCCAAACGTTCATCTTATTCTCCATATTAATATGTACTTGGAGACCAAATTTTACATTTTTTGGAATTTTTTTACTATTTATTAAGCCACTTTGAAAATCACCGATCCGGTGGTCTAGAAATTTTACTGTTTTTTACTGTTCACCCGAATTTTCAGATTTTCAATAAATCTAAAAAATAGTAAAATAATTCCAAAAAATGTAAAATTTGGTCTCCAAGCACATATTAATATGGAGAACAAGATGAACGGTTTGGATCGGTCATTTGGACTTTGAATCGGTGATTTATGGTCCAATGCACAAGGGTGCCTATG
>JAJGRW010000408.1:27654-84289 GCA_025461045.1 Carex parvula | reverse complement strand
TATTGTCTTTCATTTTCTTCTAGTTGTCTTTTATCATCTACTACTTGTCTTTCATGTTTTACTACTTTCCTTTCATCTTCTACTACGTGTTTTTCATATTATTCTATTTATCTTTCATATTGTACTGGTTGTCTTTCATGTTCTATTAGTTGTCTTTCATGTTCTATATGTTGTCTTTCATCTACTACGGGTAGTATTTCATCTTCTTTTATTTGTATTTCGTATTACTCTAGTGTATTTTATTTTCTTTAAATTGTTTTTCGTCTTGTAATAATTGTCTTTCAAGTTCTAATGGTTGTCCTTCATCTACAACTGGTTGTGATTCATCCTATACTAGTTCTCTTTCAACTTCTACTAGTTGTCTTTCATCCACTACTGGTTGTCTTTCATTTACTACTGGTTGCCTTCATCTTCTTCTAGTTGTCTTTCATCTTCTACTAGTTGGTTTTCATGTTTTACTGATTTTCTTTCATCTTCTACTAGGAGTATTTCATCTCCTTCTAGTTATCTTTCATATTGTAATGGTTGTCTTTCATGTTCTACTGCATGTCTTTCATCTACTTGTGTTTCATGTTCTACTAGTTGTTTTTCATGTTCTTCTAGTTGTCTTTCATCTTGTACTGGTTGTCTTTAATCTTCTTCTAGTTGTCTTTCATCTTCTACTAGTTGTCTTTCATATATTGTACCGGTTATCTGTAATGTTCTATTGGATGTGTTTCATGTTCTACTTGTTGTCTTTCATCTACTGTTGTGTTTCATCTTCTACTTGTTGATTTTCGTGTTCTTCTAGTAGACTTTCAACTTCTACTAGTTGTCTTTCATGTTCTATTGGTTGTCTTTCAAGTTTTACTAGTTGTCTTTCATATACTACTTGTTCTGTTTCATCTTTTTCCAGTTGTTTTTTTTTTCTTCTAGTTATTTTTCAACTTGTACTGGTTGTTTTCTTTTTCTTCTAGTTGTTTTTCAACTTGTACTGGTTGTCTTTCAACTTGTACTAGTTGTGTTCATCTTCTACTAGTTGTCTGTCATGTGGTACTAGTTTTCTTTCATATTCTACTATTTATTTTTCATTTTCTTCTAGTTGTCTTTCATCTTCTTATAGGTGTTTTTCATCTTCTAGTTGTTTTTTTAATCTTCTACAGGTTGTTTTTCATGTTCTGTTGGTTGTCTTTCATGTTCTATTGGTTGTCTTTCATGTTTTATTAGTTGTCTTCATGTTCTATATGTTGTCTTTCATCTACTACTGGTTGTCTTTCATCCTCTTCAAGTTTTCTTTCATGTTCTACTAGTTGTCTTCCATTTTCTTATAGTTGTCTTTCATCATCTACTAGGTGTATTTCATCGTCTTCTAGATGTCTTTCATAGGGTTCTGGTTGTTTTTTAGGTTCTACTGGTTGTCTTTCATCTACTACTGTTTGTATTTAAGTATTTCATCTTCTTCTAGTTGTCTTTCATCTTGTAATGATTTACTTTCAAGTTCTTCTAGTTGTCTTTCATTTACTACTAGTTGTGTTTCATCTTCTACATATTGTCTTTCATCTTCTACTAATTGTTTTTCATGTTCTACTAGTTTTCTTCAATATTTTACTAGGTGTTATTCATCTTCTTCTAGTTGTCTTTCATCTTCTATTGGTGTTTTTCTTGTTCTACTGGTTGGCTTTCATCTAATATTGGTTGTGTTTTCATCTTCTTGTAGTTATTTTTAATGTTCTTCTTCTTGCCTTTCATCTTGTATTGATTGTCTTTCATGTTCTATTAGTTATCATCTTCTACCAGTTTTTTGTCATGTTATACTGGTTTTCTTTCATCTTCTACTGGGTGTTTTCCATCTTCTTCTTGTTGTCCTTGATGTTCTATTGGTTGTTACTGTTTGTGTTTCATCTTCTACTAGTTGTTATTTATGTTCTTCTAGATGTTTATCATCTTATACTTGTTGTCTTTCATGTTCTACTAGTTGTCCTTCAGCTTCTACAAGTTGTCTTCCATGTACTACTGGTTGTGTTTCATTTTCTTCTAGTTGTCTTTTATTTTCTACTAATTGTCTTTCAAGATCTACTGGTTTTCTTTCATCTTTTACAAGGTGTTTTTCATGTTCTGCTAGTTGTCTTTCATCTTGTACTGGTTGTCTTTCATCCTCTATTAGTTGTATTATTTCTTCTTCTAGTTGTCTTCATCTTCTACTAGTTGTTTGTCATGTTTTACTGGTTTCTTTCATCTTCTACTATGTGTTTTTCATTTCATCTTTTACAAGGTGTTTTTCACATTCTTCTAGTTGTCTTTCATCTTCTACTGGTTGTCTTTCATCTTCTACTAGTTGTATTATTTCTTCTTCTAGTTGTCTTCATCTTCTACTAGTTGTCTATCATGTTTTACTGGTTTTCTTTCATCTTCTACTATGTATTTTTCGTCTTCTACTAGTTGTCTTTCATCTTCCACAGGTTGTCTTTCATGTTCTGTTGGTTGTCTTTCATTTTTCTTATAGTTGTCTATCATCTTGTACTAGGTGTATTTCATCTTCTTCTTTTTGTCTTTCATGTTCTACTGGTTGTATTCTATCTACTAATGGTTGTTTTTCATATTCTTTTATTTGTATTTCATTTTTTTGTAGTTGTCTTTCATCTTGTAATAGTTGTCATTCAAGTTCTAATGGTAGGTGTTTCGTCTTCTACTGATTGTCTTTCATATTCTACTAGTTGTCTTTCATCTACTACTAGTTGTGTTTAATCTTCTACCAGTTGTCTTTCTTCTAAATGTCTTTCATGTTCTATTGGTTGATTTTCATATTCTACTGGTTGTGTTTCATCTACTACTGGTTGTGTTTTCATATTCTTGTTGTTCTTTTTCATGTTCCTCTTCTTGCCTTTCATCTTGTACTCATTGTCTTTCTGTTCTACTGGTTGTCTTTCGTCTTCTTCTAGTTATCCTTCATCTTCTACTAGTTGTCTGTCGTGTTTTACTGGTTTTCTTTCATCTTCTACTAAGTGTTTTTCATCTTCTTCTTGTTGTCTTTGATGTTTCATTGGTTGTCTTAAATCTACCACTGGTCGTGTTTTATCTTCTACTAATTGTTATTCATGTTCTTCTAGTTGTTTTTCATCTTGTACACCAGTCTTCCATCTTCTACTAGTTGTTTATTCGTGTTCGACTGGTTTTCGTTCATCTTCTACTTGGTTGTTTTTCATATTCTACTAGTTGTCTTTCATCTACTACTAGTTCTGTTTAATCTTCTACCAGTTGTCTTTCTTCTAAATGTCTTTCATGTTCTATTGGTTGATTTTTATATTCTACTTGTTGTCTTTCATCTACTACTGGTTGTATTTCATATTTTTGTAGTTGTTTTTCATGTTACTCTTCTTGCCTTTCATCTTGTACTCATTGTCTTTCATGTTCTACTAGTTGTCTTTCGTCTTCTTCTAGTTATCCTTCATGTTCTACCAGTTGTCTATCGTGTTTTACTGGTTTTCTTTCATCTTCTACTAGGTGTTTTTCATCTTTTTCTTATTGTCTTTGATGTTTTCTTGGTTGTCTTTCATGCTCTATTGGTTGTCTTAAATCTACCATTGGTCGTATTTCATGTTCTACTAATTGTTATTCATGTTCTTCTAGTTGTTTGTCATCTTATACTTGGTGTCTTTCATCTTCTACTAGTTGTTTATTCGTGTTCGACTGGTTTTCGTTCATCTTCTACTTGGGGTTTTCACCTTCTTCTAATTGTCTTTCTTGTTTTATTAGTTGTCTTTCATGTTCCACACTTTCATCTACTACTGGTTGTGTTTCATCTTCTTGTAATTGTTTTTCAAGTTTTTCGTATTGTCTTTCATCTTTGTACTCATTGTCTTTCATGTTTTACTGGTTGTCTTTCGTCTTCTTCTAGTTGTCCTTCATCTTCTACATATTATTATTCATATTCTATTAGTTTTCTTTCATCTTCTACAAGGTATTTTTTATTTTCTTCTAGTTGTTTTTTATGTTCCATTGGTTGTTTTCATGCTCTATTGGTTGTGTTGGGGCAAATCGTGACAGTTGGAAGTGGAAGTTTGTTCGAACTCACGAGTAAAGTAGTACCGATTATATGGATTAGGTTTAGGCTAAGCTATTTGGATTAGAAACCCTATTTAAATCAAGACATGAATAAAAGCCAAGTAAGTAGTAATAAAATCAACGGATAGTCGCCTTAAGCCTCTAGACTTTGTCCAATTGTTAACAAACCTCTTTGAATTCAACTCTCTCTCTCTCTCTCTATCTCTCTCTCTCTCTCTCTCTTGATTTGAGACAAACCAATCTCTTTGGGTATTGAACCCGGAAAAAGGAAAAGAATTGCAACAACCCCCTTAATTTACTTAATTGCACTTGTTTTAGAATTAATTAATTTAGTGATAATTAATCTCTCCCGTTGTCTCTTGGATCGATACCTTAATGAATCATCCAATGCCACAAAGAAAAAAATTGATAGAATCTGTTAGATTCAAATATTTTATACATGAACTATGCACACTTGCATGACGAGGTATGAATACTTGCAATACTTCATATTAATACTTTCAGACATCATTCAATGTCATATGGAAAAAAATTTGATAGAATTTGTTAGATACAAACATTTGATACATGAACTATTCACACTTGCATGACGAGGTATGAATACTTGCAATACTTGATATTAATACTTTCAGATATCATCCAATGTTATATGGAAAAAAAATTGATAGAATTTGTTAGATACAAACACTTGATGCATGAACTATTCACACTTGTATGACGAGGTATGAATACTTGCAATACTTGATATTAATACTTTCAGACATCAACCAGTGCTATATCGAAAAAAAATTAATTTTGATAGAATCTGTTAGGTAGAAACACTTGACACATGAACTATTTACACTTGCATTACGAGTACTTGCTCGACGAGGTATGAATACTTTCACGACGAGGTATTAATACTTGCTCGACGAGATATAAATATTTGCATGCCGAGATATGAATACTTGCACGACAGACAATCCCGAAAGTATATCATCATAGATCTTATTTAAAAGATAAAATTGCGTAGAAGACGTTCGTGGTTTTAGATTCGCAAAATTCCTCATAGATCGTCAGAAATATTAGCGAGATTGAACAAAAAAAATGACCCACCTCTAAAAACGTGTAAAAGATGGGTGTGTGATGAAAGAGAGAAAAGAAAGCTGATATGTCCAGTTTTTTTTCGAAATACTTGATATCTTAGGTATGAGTACTTGATATATTATATATTAATACTTGTGCGCATAGGTACCTATATTTGCACACACCAGTTGTAAAATCTCTCAAATATTAGGTGGTCCCCTGGTAGTTAGCGGTCCCTCAAGTAGTTAATGCATGAGAGACGGAATGAGAGATTGCTACAGGGGATAGCTAGATGCTCCTAAAGTATGTTCAGCTAAGTAGATGAACTCCTTATTTTAAAAAACATATTTAGTTCTATTTAATAAATCAATGTCGTAAATGGCAGATCCAAGAAGGAATTGGGGTAGGTAAGTTGCTCATTTGAATTTTTATACGACCCAGTACTAATTGTTCAGTGTGCATATCTCTAGTCTGAGCTAGTATGATTCTTGAACCGATTCCTTTTGAGCTTTGGTCGATATTGCGTATTTCATTTTTTTCAAATTTGCGATGCTCTATTTCGTAAATAGAATGAAGGAGAAGAAGAGAACAAGAGAACAAGAGAACAAGAGAACAAGAAAGGTTTGATGGTAGGACCTATCATTACAATTCTAAGGAAGTAGGCCAGTCGAGTTTTTTGGACCATTTATTATTCAATACATATATTTCGGTTAAATTTGTATCTAAGCTTTCACTTCAATTTGCTAATTTGTTAAGAACAGTCTCATTTTGAAATGTGCCAAATAAATTTTTAATTAGCTTAGATAAATATTTCAATACTATGCCAATCGATTTTATGATTATAACATATTTCTTAAAAGATAGTTATAGGAACTGAGTTACAATTATCGGTAATGAATTTGAATCCGATAAAGTAATCGATTTTATGATTATAACATTTCAATCCTCAGTTGCAGAGCAAATGCTTCCTGACCTCAGTCCAAATACTCTATGGCTCAAGCTCACTTAAAAAAAGAAATAAATTAAAAACAATAAAAGAAGAATTTGGCCCAACAAAGCCCACTTGTCTCCTGTCCTGTAATTTCTCCTTGTCCGTATCTTGTCCTAATCTCCTCCCTCCATCGCCAGAATTCTTCTTCGATCTCTGACATACAAGCTCTTCTCTCTCTCTCGCGGGCGCGCGCGCTCCCTTTCGCTGCGTTCGTTCATCTCTTGGTATGCTTTAACGCGCATCTATTTCTTACTTCCTTTTAGCATCATATTTACTCAAAAATGAAAAGTAAAAAAGTCGATTTACTGTTTCAGTAGTTGCCTGGTAAGCCAAGATTGCAATTACACTGTTAAACTGATTAGTTATTGCGGTTATTATAGGATAAAAAGCCCTTCTTGTTTTCTTTTCTCATAAACTGTATTATCGTTTTTCTGTCAAGACAGTAGGTAATTTCATTGCTCCTAAAAGTTAAGTGTTATTGGGCTTTTACTAATTAAACCTGACTTTTTACAATGTTTGTAAGTAACGTTGAACTTTGTTATATAAAAAAGAACAAGTCAAGTAACAATGACTATAAAACGCACTTAACTTTGTTATATAACTATCCTGTATTCTGAAAGTTTCTACATTTGTTTTTGTCAATTTAGGCAACCCTATGTTTAGTGGAAAAATGAGAAGAAATAATCTGTTTATTCTTTTGGAATTTTTTTGTTCAATATTTAATCGAAAAATTACCATCGCAATAAGTTAACTCCATGCAGTTAGATCAACATATCTTAAACTATGGGTATTGGAATGTGATTTGAAAAACAAAATGTATTGGGTTTAATGTTATTTGCTATCCTACCCTGATACTTCACATGACCCCATGTATGCTAATAGCATGATTTCATGTGCTGCCCTTGCTAATAGCATGATTTTTCCTCAGTGAGGTAATTTTTCCATTGAAACTATGCAAGCCCTGGGCAATTTGGCTACAATAAATGGAGCACCTCTTCTAAATACCTCTCTCTGGAGAAAAACAGACCGTGGGCTTTGCAGTACATTTGCTGGAAGTTCAACATTTACAGGACTGTTTTGTAAGAAGGCTTTTCTGGGGAATAATTGTATAGAAAAAACAGGTGATTTGTTCGTCAGAGCCACCTGGTGTTTTTTCGGTGGGGGAGGTGGCAAGAGCACAAATGCAAGCATAGAGCGCAGTGAAACAGCTCTTGAGGACGTTTTGCTTTTTTACTTCCAATTAGATTTGGAGACCCGGGTTCAGGTGCGAGTTTTCCTCATCTTCCCTTTGTTCCTTTTTTTAATTATTTGTATTTAATAGATTATCCTTTTACTGTTTCCTTTGTCAGTATTGCCTCAATACGGAGCAGTATGACATTGCAAAAATGTTTAGAGATAAACTAAATGAGGTACTGAAGTTTTACTTGTCACTACATTTAAAAAATGAGTAATTTGTAAAAATGCTATGCATTGAGATAATCGTACTTTGGAAGGTGGAAGCAGGTATAATCAAGCAACAGCAAGCTAAGAGGGGTTCATCAAAGAGTGAGGCCCAAGATAAAGAACTTAAAATTTTAACTCTACGGTGAGTTAAATTTGACAACTAGCTTCAAATCTACATATTACTATTAGTATTATTATTATTTCGTAATTTGCCTTGATTTCTCTTTCTGATGCAGTGCAGATATAAAAAAGGCAATTGAGAGCGAAAATTATGATGTGGCTGCAAAGTTACGTGATGAAGTATCTAAACTTGAGGTATTCAATCCGAGTTTCTTTGTTATTTCCTTTTACTTTTTTATTTACTCTTTTACCTATGGGGATTTCTCTTTAGACCGATGCTTTGACGGCTTCAGCAAAGGCACTTGCATTTGAAAATGTAGAATATGCATTTCGGTTGGGGCAGCAGGTACAACACAAAGTTTTCGGTGAGTGTAAATTTCAAGTTACCTTACAAAGTTGTGAAGTATTTGTTTGTTGTTTATCCTTAGTTTTTTGTATATTCTTTTTACCTCATTGCAGGGTATAGAGCTGTTATATGCGGTATGGATCCAGTTTGTTGTGAATCAAAATTATGGATGGAGAAGGCTAATATTGACAAGCTGTCTCAAGGGCCAAACCAACCTTTCTATCAGGTTTTTATATATTTCTAGTCTTTTAAATGTTGAATTATGGTTTTAATTAAACTTGTACCAGATGTCACATTTTGGCATGAACTGAGATACAGAATAAACTTATTTTATTTAGAAAACTAAAAATGGATAATTACTTCTAAAATGTAATGTTTCAGGTCCTTGTAGATGTATATGCAGACCCAAATCTCCTTGTTGCTTATGGTAACTCCTTTTTCCCTATGTCAGTAACAAGCTTCTGATGCTTTGAATGGAAATGCATGTTCAACTTTTGTTCTTTATACATTAGATTAGATTTTTGGTTGATTCCTTTTTTGTTTGTTTGTGATATATTGCAGTGGCAGAGGAAAATCTCTTAGCAAGTGAGGAGCAAGATAAAGCAAGTGCCTTCTATATATATTCCAAAACATTATTTTAAAGAACTTCATTCTAATTTTCTTTTCACCAAACTCGTAACCTAAAAATGATTTTTGTACAAATATGTGGACAGAGAGTTACCCTTAAAATTAGGCTCGAATAGAGAGGATAGGTCATAGCTTGGCCTTGTATTTTGATAACCAACATATTTTTATACTCTTCATTTTCAACTGATGTGTGTAGGGAAGATTTGACCATCCATACACACCATTTCTGTTTTACGGAACTGATACAGCCGGTGACTTCATTCCAATAAGACAGCTTCGTGAAAAATTCGATCGACCATGTTACGAACCACCATATGAACAAGGCGATGATGGTACTGGAGATGCATAACATACTTATCATTTAGTTTCCTATTGCTGGTTATATCCATCTTGAGAGGTCTATATAGTTGATGCGCTGAAACATTGATGTACATGTAATTAATTCTACTTTAGAAGCATCCTATAATTTTGTTGATGCCAACATTGATGTACATGTAATTAATTCTACTTTAGAAGCATCCTATAATTTTGTTGATGCCGTTTACTTCTCGAAAACATCAATGTACAGAACATGTTCTATTTCTGGCCGATCTGCAGAGAAATTATAAATGCCTTGTGTCATAATTGAAGTGCAGGTGCATTTGAGTTGCCTATATGCCTCAGTTTTGTTTTATTTTGTATCACTTCCATTACAGCGTTCTATGCAGCACATGGCTACTGAGTACTGCAGATGCAGTTGGTTAGGATCCTGGGCTTAAAGACCATAGCAGCTTAAGCTCCATGATCAAAAGTCATCTCTGTTCTAAGCAAAGTTGGTTTATGGTATATATTACCAAGGAGATCACCTGCAGTTGCCTTGTACTCACAGAATTGTTCATATATTTAGAGATGCTTTTAACAATTCCGGCCATATCAATTCTGAGTATATTGCACCTAATCTTATAACTATATTTGGAGATGTGGAAAATGCTACTTGTTTCGACTTCTTTCCAATTGTAATGTAATTGAATCATAAACAATGTAGCTACTTGTAAAAAAGAACAACAAACAAACATCTATATTTCTCATACATCTTAAATATTTGATACAAGATATCCCAAATCTCATACATGTGCTTAAGCACAGTAAATAAATTATTTTGAAACTTATCTAAAACTTTTATCAGAGCTATATAGGCAATTTAGAAAAAATCAGCCAACCTTCTCAGGCAAGGGTGCAAAAAATGAAGAGGTATTAGAAACTTCAAATAAAAGTAAAATTACCTAGTGGCTGCAAAAAAATGCAAAATATTGCTGCTGGAAGAGACATTTCAAGAATTGTAAAGGGGAACAAAATAAGTGTAAGTTCATAATCTCAATCTGTCCTGTTATTCTTGTGATATTTTCAGAAGCACCACAAAATTTGGAATTGCATTCAAGATGTTAATTCACCACCAGTAGTTGCAATCTTTGAGAGGTGAGGTAAGAAAATAATTTCCAATAGCAGGTGCACCTTAAAATATCAGAAAAACACAGGGTGCAGACTAATATTTACCCAAACTCAACAGGGATGTTGAGGGGCCAAATAAAAAAGGAGAGGACAAAATGGGGCCTGAAGAAAATTAGGAAGGAATGTAGGCATCTTTAACTATTTCGTACATGGAAATGACAATCTCAATGGTCAATAAGATTATGACACCCCATTCGAGTAGATCAGATCTTCGGTTTTGTAGCACTTCTTGGAGAAAATGTATGTTATGCTGCAACAAACCAACAAAAAGTAAAAAAAAAAAAAAAATGGAAATTTCCGTTCCACCCTACAAAACTTGGAACCTAAACCCTGCACGACAACTAATAACTTATAAAATGTTACAAAAAAGGAAGAATCAACTGTACCCGCCATCTAACAATTTCTCCATCTTTGTGTAGAGAAATTGTTGATGGTGAGATTCAAGGTACAGGATAAAGGTACTTCTCATAATTTGTAAGAGGCACAGATATTTGCAATGTCTGTGTAAAATACACCAAAATTTGCAAGGGTCTGCACGTGAAGACACCAGGGAAAAAAAGGACACCTCATGTTGTCATGGGAAAAAATAACTGAAGGATTTAAAACTTAGTTTATACATAAAAAAAAAAGGAGAGAATCATACCTCCACAAACTTCAGTTTGAAATCAAGGCTACCAAATCGTTGATTAAGTTCATACTCTTCTCTTAAATACTCCAATATCTGTGCATAATTTGCATTTTTCCATGCAATTTCAGACCTAGTGACATTAAATAAAAATATTTATATTAACACATGAGTACAAGTTCAAATTAAAGATATTAGCAAAACTTCTTCTTCAAAGCTTTTATTCCCAAACAAGTTGGGGTAGGCTAGAAATGAAACCCAATGGGAATCAACAACACACAGACTTCCTAGGAGGTCACCCATCCTAGTACTACTCCTGCTCAATTCGTGAGGATTTCATTTCCATAAAGATATTAGCAAAACTAGGAAGAATTATTCGTAGGTCAAAACCACATCCATTTATCATTCGTACCCCACAAATTGGCATAATGCCCCTCTTGATATGAAAGGTTCAAGAGATGCCCTCTTGTAATTTTTCTTCAAGTACCATGATTACCCCACTCCTTTGTCATTTATATAGAAACAAACAAAAAGGGAGTTTATTGGCCAGTACACTAATATCCCTTTTTGTGCCTCGCTTGTATGGAAACAAACAGGCAAGAAAAATTAGTTTGGGTATCTATTATCTAAGAATGAAAATTAGAAAAGGAATGGTCAGGCCTACTTGCCTACTATCAGGCCATGATAGCTCCTGATATGGATCCTCGTAGAAGGTATACATGCAATTTGTATGTTTTGCAGGAGTACATCTGATGCTAACTTAGCTATGATTTTATTTACCTGTCAAAAAGACCAAGCCTTATGATGACATCAGCAAGGTTAGAATTAGCCTTCCCCACCAGTTGAAAGAGCTTTTTTCTCTTCATGTCAAAATTACCAGTCTTCTCCATTACTCGATTTATGTCAGTAAATTCTTCCACCATATCATCAACCTACATAATTAAAAATAGATATGTTATTCTTGAAAATCACTTTCAATAACTCGTGGTTCGGTATGTAATATACTAATATGCGAAATACAAAAGAGTAGGAATGTTAATTTTACATTAATAAATTTCCTACCTGTCTAATATAGTGATCCAGAGCTATGCTTTGGCCCAAGACACTTCCAATTATACGAATTCCATCAATATCCAAACTTTTTAGAATGATATAATCCGGACCCCCTTGCATCCAATTTGGCAGGGATCGCTTTTCTACTACTGCATAGTCTAATTAATTAAAAAAAATGGTTAATAATTATCCTTCAAACTTCCAAATTACCTATAAAATCTAATAGTTGCATCTATCGGCCTGTCTTTACAAAATTACACTCTTGGGTTTTTTTTACTTCTCCATTTGGGGCCATAATTTCGGACAAAAGTAAATTGGTCTCTAACTATTTAATAAGACCCAAATAATAGCAACAAAATAATATGAATGTTAGAAATGGTGCCGACACCGGGACTGGACCCAAGTATTGTATGCATACAGACATGAAGGCCTGCTGCCGGTTACGGCATGTATCAGTAAATTAAGAAAACTCTTATAATACTTAATTTTTATTACCGTCTTTTCTCATCTCAGGGAGCAAACCAGAAGCATGCTTTCAGACAATATCCAGGTATTGTTCAGCTTCATGATCAGCTATGTTGAATAGAACAGCAGAGCCATATTGAAATACTATCACATATCTGTAAGAATATTTATGATCCCTGTTTTCCTTTATCCCAATATCCTAAAACAAAAGAATAAGATAATCAAAAGGAGAAATATAAGACATATTACGTCAATTCAGAGATAGAAATTGCTAACAAGAATACAACAATACCTAGATACGAAAGCAATTATGGAGAAAAAAGTAATTGGACTTAGATATTGTATTCGTCAGGAATGGTATGAATAGAGGAATATGTCCAGTGATTCCAGGTCTGCACATTTCTGTACATGCTGCATCCAATTTTACATGTGTCTCACGGATAAAGTCCATTAAGAAAACCATCCGGCGACGTAGAGCATGCTAGCTAGTCCATATTAGTATGGCACTAGAACGGTCTGGTATCTAGGTATACATGGGCTTTTGGGTTTTGTCGTAAAAGAGTAATAAGTCTCTATAAACCAGTCTTTATCTGGAATCGTACAGTACCATATGAAACAAATAAGATCGCAAAATTGAGGAAAAAACTTACTGTAATTTCAGGAGGAAAATCAGAGTAGCGAAGAGCAATGTAGTTTAACGATCGAGACGATGGAGGAATCACATCACATGCATTCTCTACTTGTAAGCTCTTTAAATCAATACTACCACCGAAAACATAAAAATAGGAGAAACAGAATTCAAATCAGATTTAGCAGAAATTGTCGGGGAATGCCATACTAGCTAGTTTGTACTGGTACTGAAACATGATTGTACATTGGTAAGAAGCAGTACGGGAATGACCTCTGTTAGGGTTTTAATAAACTTTTATACAGAAATGGAAGATGAACCTCCTGGAATTTCCAATTCTTCTTAAAGCCCCTAAGAATGGAGTACATAAATGAAATTTTTTTATCCAAATTGGTCTCTATAAGTTTGAAGAAAAGAGGTAAAATTATCTAAATTGGTCTCTATAAGTTCATGTGCAATTTCACTAAAATGACAAAAGAACAACCAGAAATAAATAAACCTTGAGCAAAGGACGTAATACAAAGCTACATGCTTCAATCCAATAAAAATGATAAAGCAATTGGATACCTAGTGGAGAGAAAGTATGCCTTAACGGGTACATATCTAACCACCTCCTCCTCCTCATCTATACTTCTGTACCGATTGGCCCTGTGCCCGCTGACAAAACCTACTTCGTACGGTTCAGATGAAGCTGGTAATGTAGCAAAGCCCCTCAGAAAGGACGATATTACACTTCTCGTGAGATAATTATGCAAAGGACTGAACTGGAATGGAGGGACCATAGTAGAAGAAGAGGAAGCCTTTTGTGGGCTTCTTATTAAAAGACTTAGGTTGAGGAGAGCTCGAAGCCTCCTCATTTTTAGCGCGAGGGGGGACGAAAGAGGAGAGAAAGCCCGAGACCGGCGAGAAGGGAGCACTTATTTTCTGGGAGAGAACAAAATAACGTATAGGTCCCTCAAATGTTTTGTAATAGTGTTAAAACTTGATTAAGCCATGTATGCAAAGGACTTAACTAAAATCAAGTAATTTAAGAATGTGATTAAATTAAGCGTAAAAATTGAGGGACCAAAATGTAGAAATAAATCTGCTATTCCGATTTCAACCGTTGTTCTTCGTCGAAATTCATGCATAAACAAGTTTCTTCGTTGAAATTCACAATTGAAATATTTGAATGACTGAGATCGGAATAACAGTTTCTTATTATTTCCTTGGAATAATAAGAATATTTTAAATTGATTGGAATTGTAGAGGTTTAAATTCAAGTAGGAAAAAACAGGTTTTACATGATTTATTTAAGAATAATTTGGTGGATATACTTGCTTTACAAGAATCTAAGAAAGAAAATTTTACATTGCGATTTTAGAAAAAAAAATTCACATCGATTAGATGAATGGCAATGGGTTCCATCTATAGGAAAATCTGGGGGATCTTATTTGAATGTGATAGTAATAAAGTTAAAGTTTTATCTTACAACCAACATAGATATTATTTAGATGTGATCTTAGAAAATAAATTGGACTAAAATACATGGCAATTCACCATTGTATATGGGCCAGTTTTTAGACATCTTAAATCAACATTTTTGTCGTCTTTAGATCAGATTAGACAACCACATATCGACCTATGGTTAATATGTGGTGATTTTAATGTAATAAGGCATAAAAATGAGAAATCTGGATCTCATTTTGATGCTGTCATTAGTAGAGAATTCAATGAGTTTATTAATAGACACTCTCTTTTAGAACATAAACTATCCACACGAAAATTTACTTGGTCCAGTGGGACCAAGTTTGCATTGTTAGATAGGATCTTTACCACTTTAACATGGGAACATAACTATCCTAAATAGTGAAATTAGTGATTTACATAAAAGTGGTTCTGACCATTGCCCTTTACTTTTTTGTACTGACGCACCTTACCTTCTCCTAGTTTCCAATTCAAATTTGATCCTGAATGGATTAAACAGGAGTGATTTTCTGACTTGATACTCAAATGGTGGGATGAATTCCAGTTAAATGAACGTAATGTAGCTAAAAGTTGGAACGATAAACTGAAATTTATAAGGAGAAAAATTAAGGGGTGGGCTAGAAATTTTTATGGTGAAAAAGAGAGTTAAAAAACAGCTGATTAACGAATTACATAGGTTAGAGCATTTACAGGAAAACTCCAATTTAACTAATGATGAATATTTACATTGGGCACACACCAAATCTCAATTAGATGAAATTTATCTTGAGGAAGAATTATATTGGAAAAATAGATCTAAATAACAGTGGTTAGAGGCAAGAGATCACAACACTAAGTTTTTTCATATGACAGCTTGTCATAGATGTAAGAAAAATATGATTAATTCTTAGACATAGATAGGGTCCCAACTACTAACTTAGGAGAGATGCAACCAACTACTAACTTAGGAGAGATGCAAAAACACGTTGTTGACTTTTACAAAAAAACTCCTAGGTGAATCTGGAACCAAATTTGCCCACTTAAAGGATGACTTTTGGGACTTAGCTGATAAGATATTAGACATAGATAATTAATCTAGAAAAATCTATATTAGAATTAGAAATGAAAGAGGTTGTATTTACTTCTTCGGCTCAAGGGGCTCTAGGCCCTGATGGTTCTTCATTTTTGTTTTACCAACAATTTTGGGACATAGTAAAATATGATTTAGTGACTTTATGCTCTCATTTCTACAATCATACTCTTGACTTACATAAAATAAATAGGTCTATTATATGTCTTATACCTAAGGAAAATGATGCTTATGTTATTAGCAAATTTAGACATTAGTTTAGTTAATTGTAGTTTTAAGATTATTTCAAAGATCTTGACTAATAGATTAGAGTATATAATGACAAAAATCATTGATACTAGTCAATATGCATTCATCAAAAATAGATATATTCTACATAATGTCATTCTAAGTCAATAATTAATTCATCATAGTAAATGTACACAAGAGGCTGGGGTAGTGATCAAAACAGATTTTGAAAAGGCATACGACAAAATACACTGGGATTATATATTAGAAATACTTGACAGTAGAGGTTTTGGTAGTAAATAGGGTAGATGGAAATAATGGTTATATAGTTCTCGATCATGCCTTAACTTTAATTGAGAATTAACTCCCTATTTCTATTGTAAGAGAGGGGTTAGACAAGGAGACCCTTTGTCTTCTTTCCTCTTTATATTAGTAGCAGATACTTTATGTAAAATTTTTCATAAAGGTAGACAAGCCAATATAACTGTAGGTTTAGGACCACCATGTTTAGAGGGTAAAACTATCACTAATTGTCATTATACTGATGACACTATTTTATTTCTCAAAGCTACTCATGAGAATGTGGCATCAACATGGTGGGGATGATAAGTTTTGAAGCCCTTTCGAGTATCAAAATGAATCTTTCCAAAACAGAACTATACCCAATTAATATTCAATGATATAATTATGCTAGTACATTTCAATGCGAATTAGGATCATTTCTTTTACAATACTTAGGATTGCCTTTAAAAGATAGTAAACTTAATGTTCTTGACTGACAATTTTTTATTGATAAAGTTACCTAATTGGAAGGGTCAATTATTATCATTAGGAGGAAGGCTCACCTTAATCAATTATGTTTTATCTACAATCCCTTTGTACACTCTATCCTTATATAGAGCACCTAAAACAATACTTAAACAACTAAATTCCATTAGAAATAGATTCTTATGGCAAGGTACTACTCCTAGGAAAAAAAATATGCATTCGTTAATTGGTCAATAACATGTATGGCTAAATGTAATGGTGGCTTAGGAGTTTTAAATTTACAAGAAATGAATATCTCCTTACTCTTAAAATGGTGGTGGAAATTTCATAACTCTCAATACTCAGCTTTATGGAAAACAGTGATTATGTATAAGTACTTAGTTGCCTCTTTACCTTACTCTTCTTTTTGGCAAAGCATTATGAAATTAGATAACTTAGAGAAAATCTGTGTAGAATATACTCCTGGCATCCATTCTCAATTAGAATTTTAGAATGTAATTTGATATGGTACTTGTTCCTTATCCACTAGATACCCTCAATTATATAGACTTTGTTCTAATCAGAATATTACACTAGCTGCAGTGTCCATTTCTCAAGGAAAGGCTATTAGATTCAGAAGAAACCTTAGTGGTATTTTAGCTAAGGAATGGCAGGAAATCCTTTACATTATTAGCTCATCTAGTTTTACACATTGTATGGATAAAATAGCTTGAGATGGGATAATTCAGGACATTTTACGGTTAAATCCATCTACCAAATATTGAACTTTAAGGGGATTAAAGCAAATAAGTATGACATTATCTGGGACTTACCAATTCCACATAAAATCAGAATTTTTATTTGGTTGGTCCTTCATAATCGTATATTAACTAAAAAAAACTTTAGGAAAGAGAGTGGTCTAGAAGGTTGACTTGTCATTTTTGTACCAAAAAAGAGACTACCACTCATCTGTTTCTTAAGTGCACTCAAGCTCAACAATTATGGTTTTGGTTAGGCAATAGTAATCTCTACTTAAATACTTGGTCTTCCTGTATTGATATTTTTCAGTTTGCTTGCACTTTTGAATCAGTGAACAAAATAGGATTTTAAATTATTTTTAGTGCCGTTTGTTGGACCATTTGGAAGCAAAGAAACGAAATTTGTTTCCAATCCAATACAGGTAAAAGTGTTAGATCTCTTATACTTCTAATAATATATGTTATTGAATATTGGTCAGGAAATATGGATAAAAGAATCAAGGATGTTGCGGTAGATTGGCTGCCAGTGGACATCAATGCCATCCCACTTCGGGTTTGGGACCCTGCTGACAACCATCTGGTAGTGTACCAGGCTGTGGTTGAAGAAGCAGGTCCAATGTTGCAGCTGAGGGATGTTGGAGATCCAGCTAAGTTACCATGAAGAAGTACAATATTTTTTGTATAGATCCAAACTTAGGGTCATTATCTTACCATAGCCCTCTCAAATGTGGCATAGCTTTGTTATTTTGCTATTACTGTCTTTTGGTGGACTATGAAACGCAGAGCTTTTATGTTTTGCTCTGTGTTAGTGCTTTATGGCTTTCCATAATTGAGCTGAACTCATTTTACTTGTAAGTTAACTATGATTTCATGATAATGAAATGGGCATCAATATGCCTTTTATAAAAAAAAAAGTTCCTCTGAATAACAGCTGATTTATTTTCCCAAAATATTGAGGCTGCAAATTGGGCTCCATGTTTTTTTTTTACTTAAATTTTTTTATTTTTGAATAACTTAAACTCTAATTGTGGTCGCCCCAAAAACTGAGAATTTGTGATAAACAGACCCTCCGAACTCTAACAGTGATTGCCTCTTGAGAATTTATATCTTAAGACAAACATACTGTTTATTGAGATTATGTTATGAGTTTGTACATTTTATGATATGATTATCATTATTAATAATAAGGAAATGACAGATATGAACCACAGGTATTAATATATCACTTCTTCTAAATTATATAATAGTTTTTAAAGGGGTTGTCATGGGAAAAAAAGAAGGAAATTTCATGTATATTCCTCAGAAACTTCGAAATAATACATATTCCCTTTTTTAAAATTCATAATATCTTATTTATTCTTTTAAATTTCAAAAACGCACAAATTTATCCATTTCATTGCCTTTTTCTATTAAAACTCATTTTTAAATATGAGAGATCAACTTACAACATTATATAATTACAACATTTTACAACACGATTTTTCAAAGTCCAAACAGTCGATCAAAACCATCAACATGATCTTTATATTAAAATGTCCTTGGAAATCAATTTTTTTTTATTTTTTTACTATTTATTAAGTATTTTACAAAACTGTTATATCATATCATATTGAATTTTGTACTCATCTTAATAAGTAGTAAAAAAATTCAAAAAAAAAAATATATAATTTGTATCTCCAAGCACATTTTAATATAGGATCATGTTGAACAGTTTGGATCGATTGTTTGAACTTTGAAAAATCGTTATGAGATGTTGTAACTATAGAATGTTGTAAGTGGATTCCTCTTTCAATATATAAAGTACTCATTCTACTCTATATTAAAAAATTAAAAAATACGTAGCATGTTTGAAAAAAAAAAATGTTAGTCTTCTAATTGATCAGTTTCGATTACAAATAGTTTATTTCTTTATTTCTAACGTTTACACAATCATATATTTTTTTGAGAAAGATAAATGAATAGTTGGACACTAGGATTGAATTTTCATTGCTTAATTAAGGATGTAAAAAAGGTCACGCCGTGACCAGATATGTCTCGACACATAACGGTTAAGCTCGGTCGTGTGCTGTGATTTTCGTGTTCCGTGCCGTGATCATCCTTCAAAATTTGAACATGGCTCGCCACGCAAAAGATCTAGTCACGGCATGTGGTCACGCGATGCGAGTCACAAGTGATTAGGACCAGATCTTAATCGAATGGTGAATCTTGAGTGTGGTCACGATATAACTAACGTGTTGTGATCTTCTTTCTGAATTTGATCACGGCACATTATAGATATAAGAAAACAACAAGTAAAAAAATCAAAAATCTCTTCGCTCTGAATTTTTCACTATTTCAAAATATTTGAATGCGGAGTAAGATTTAGGAAACAAAGATGGCTAAGGCGAGAGACATAGATGTCTGGAAGAACTTGCATGGAATTTTGAAACAAAGATGGCTAAGGGCTAAGGCCAGAGACATAGATGGCTGAACGCCTGAACCTTTCTCGAAGTTGTTAACAAAACGTCAAAATACGGACATTACATGATTTCGAATTTTGTGGACCGCCAATTCATCCTCTTACAATTTTCTCCACGTGTACACATCCAAACCTTTCGTTTACCACCACCCCATCTCCCCGAGTATCCCTACGGTACCTAACCCTGTATAATACTCATAGCCGGGACAAAAAATTTCCAATATAGGTGTCCGCTTTGAGATTGGTGTCAGATTAAAATGGACGACTCAGATCTTATCTACATGATCAGGTATTGTACTGAATCTGAATTCTATCTTCCACCAGATATCAGTAGGTTCGTAACAGACTGAACTGCCCAAGAGCCTCTTTTGCCTGAAAGAGAAACACTGAGAGAGAGTAAAAAGCTGACAAACATGGCTGCTTCTCTTGAGAGCGCCAGGTTCTACCCAAATTATTCACCTCTATCGTCAAATTTCCAACAGAGATCTTTGATTAGTGCGACAGGTCGACTAAAGGGTTCCCACATTGAATCGAATTATGGAACTAAGAAGCGGTGGAGGCGGGATTTGGTGGTGGCTGCCTCTGTTGAAAGCGGTGGAGCTGAGAGATTCTATTTAAACTTCACTGGATTCCCTTTTCCTCTTGGTCCTTTCCTCAATCGGCGCACAATAAGAACTGAGGTTGCAATCTATTTATCATAGATACCCAAATAAGCCCCTCCCTTTCAATATTCCCAAAAAATCTCTAATATTAGATAAATTCAAAATTTAGCATTTAAAGCAGTTAGTAGTAATGCAATGTATAACAAAAGTAAACCACATAGAAAACCATTGCGCTAACTTTTCTAAAGAATAACTAAAGGTTGGGCCAACTTTTTATTTTGTCAACAGTGTACTCTTGTAATTACAAAAAAGTAATAATAATAAAATAGGAGATCCTAATTGTAATTTCTATATGTTCCCATATGTCCTTGTAAATTTCTGAAATTGAATCTTGTTTGATAATCAGTAATTTGACTTTGTGCTGCGCCATTTACTAGGCTGTGAAGGGTTGCATATGGCTATTTGAGCAAGAACAGGCTTTGGGTTTCAGTAGTGTTTCTACCAACATCCGCATGACAGTAATAAAGCTTAAATCAGGCGGCTTATGGGTTGATGCACCAATTGCACCAACCAAGGAGTGCATTCAGGTAAAACTTAAAATAACCCTGAGAAAGTTTCAGATTTAGATGAATTGCATATGCGTCCGCTGTGCCATTTATTGTTTACAATGTCGACTCTCCATACAATTTAATCTGGAAAGTTTCTGTGGGTAATGATTATCAGATTTCATGCTCGATTCAGTATAAATGTGCATTACTTCAGCTTTTCTTTTTCTCAATTTTTTTTTTTTTGTAATAGCTATTGAAGGAATTGGATGCACCAGTAGAATACATCATACTTCCGACATTTGCATATGAGCACAAAATATTTGTGGGGCCATTTTCACGAAAATTTCCACGAGCACAAGTTTGGGTTGCACCTAGGCAATGGAGCTGGCCTATTAATTTGCCCCTTCAATTTTTTGGAATATTTGGTGCAAAACCTTTAATAGATGAGGACGACTCTACCCCTTGGTCTGACGAGATCGAACAAAAAGTCCTCAGCTCTCCAGAAGTTGGTATTTGTTTTCTTCTTCTTTCCTTGTGATATTCTTGATAATACTGTGCATTGGTATGGTGCTGTGGAAGTCATAATTTATAGCCAGTATCTTTATAGACATTTGGGTAAGAGTCCGTTCCTGCGACTGCACCTTTTAAGTATTATTCTGATATGTACGGGCTGGATGGTGCTATTATAATTGTTATCTTTTGGATCTTGTACCAAAACAGTTTGTTTTTCTTTTTCGTGCTTGTTTGTAAATTTAGTTTCTTACTAGCATATTATAACCATCCAGTACCAGTATTATTGGATTATTTTTATGTCTTTGTCATTACACCGAGGTTTTTATTTACGTATAATGATATTTTCCTTAAGTGATCTAAGACCGTTAAAATATGCTGTAACTGCAGGCATTGGGCCTTATGTGGAGGTGGCCTTCTACCACAAAAAATCAAGAACCCTACTGGTCACTGATGCTGTAATTTTTGTGCCAAGACAACCTCCAGAATGCATTAGCAAAGAATCCTTGCTAGAATCAGCAAAGAATGGCTTGGCAGTAAAATTACTTAGCAAAGGAAAAGAGGTCCCTGATGATCCTGTGGTCGATAACACACTCAACCGGCAGAAAGGTAGTACCATTCTTTTTTGTACTTGGTTAATGAAAATGTTGACTCCATTTGACTTTTTTTTTTCACATGATAACAGGGTGGGAGAGGATGGTCTTGCAAATATTGTTTCTAGGCCCTTCAAATCTTCTGGAACCTACTGCAAGCTTTGCACAAATGTCTCAAAAGTTGATTGTTTCCCCAATCGTAAAGACTTTGGTATTCTGTAAAGTTCCTGAAAAGGTATCCTTGGTTTAGACTATACAGATATCAGTAGCTCTTTTGTATGTTGTTGCATGCAATTAAGATAAAGTTTGTATCTGTACATGAATAAAAAGGAGAAATTTAAAAATTAAGCCCCAAAATTGTGCCCAAATTGCAAAAAGAGATTTCTTTACTCAATGTGAGATGAGTAAATGTACTCTGTTAGAGACTTAGAGGATCTTCTTTTAAATCAATCCCGGAGTACATGACTAGATTGCAATATTAGTAACATGGGGTTGTTCGCTTTTTATTACATAATGTTTGGCAAGTGAAGTACTAGTGACTTAAGATGCTTCAAGGCAAGTGAAATAGTACTTTTAAGGCATTTCAAGGCACCAAACAAAAGTGTAAGGCACTTTAAGGTGAAGTAAAGTTAAAACTCAATCTACATATAAGGAAAGTTAAATCACCAAATTTTAACTTTTAATTTTTGTTACCCTCGCTACTTCACTTGCTAACAAAGTATACGAGGATAATTTGGTTGCTTTATCCAAAATTACTCCATCTACTTGCTACACTACTACCAAATGTAAGAATAGATGTTACTTTGAGAACTAGCCATAGTAAAATACAGTGGTCTTTCATATCCCCAATTAAGATTTTGGTTAAACAATATGGATTGTTATCTGTACTTGATAAGTTAACATGTTGCTTGTTCCACTCATGTAACTGAAAGAGCACGAACCATCCTATTCAATAATTTTTCTTTTACAATTTTAGGTTCGGGATTGGATAGACAGGATAGCGTCAGATTGGAAATTCAGGAGAATTATCCCAGCTCACTTTGCAGCTCCAGTAAATGCCAGCCGATCAGACTTTTTGACAGCATTCTCATTTCTTGACGAACTGCTTGGGGAACGACCTGCAGCACGGCCTTCATTGTCGATCCTCTTTTCATCTCTCATGGGCCGAGCTGCAAGCTACTTCCCACCTGATGATATGAAGACACTTTCATCCCTAGACGAGTTCTTGGTCTCAGTAGGAGCTGTTAAAAAAACCGTCTCTGGCCGAAAAAGGTGACCGCAGTGGGAACAATTTTTGTAAGATAGGTGTGTGAGAAATGTGAAGAATTTGTATTTTCATCTTCTTCTTTTTTTTTAACATAATGAAGAAAAATAGCCATGAAGGTGAAATGTATATATGAAACTTTTGGGCAAAATGTGATCATTGTAATTGTTGATAGATAATTTTGAAAGATCGGTTTCTACAGAAAAAAGAAAAAAAAAAACGGAAAAATATAATCTTAGCCCAGAGTTTACTTCTTTCCTTTATAACCTATTTTAATCACCAATGAATCAGCGGAAGAAGCCTTTATAAAATCTTAAAGACTGATTGTTAAGGTACGTGGTTGATATATTTTCTACTTTAAATTTATTTGCTAATGTTTTATTTATATAGTTTATCAGAAGATTAATTGTTTAATTTTTTGTCCGAAATGAACCATATAAAGGCTCTAATAATAGAGTGACAGCAAAACCGGAGGCCTATACTCAAGAGCCTGTCCTATATTTTTAATTTTCAGATATAGATAATCTCGGTATGAATAGGATATTAAATAAATATATATACGGATCGCATATTAAAAATAAAAGTATCACCTATTTCATAAAAATATACGAACATCATATATACATCATAAAAATTATCTACATAATATCTCATAACAAATTTATTAATTATTATATATTAACCGACAAAAATCAATCATTAACTATCATTGCATTATTTGTCAAAATGTATCCAAAAATTATAAATCTTCATATAAATGAAGGGGCGTGCTATTCTAAGGGCATGAATTGAGCTTTTCAGGGCCGAGAGAATTTTTTTTCTTAAATTCCAATTTTGCCCTTAATCTCTCTTTCTAAAATAATTAAGAAGGGAGCTAATAAAGGAGGAGAAAATGGAAATGAATCAGTTCCAAATCGTTCATCGTCTGATATGCCATGGCACTCTTCGTCCTGTACGCAAAAATGGAAATGTTCGATTCCAAATCTCTATTCGTCCAAATCGGAGAGAAACTCGCAAATGAAATCAAATTTTATGTTATTAATTCTAACCTTTCCTCTATCGATGGAAGAAAATCAAATCCTGTCAAGATCAAGTCAGTAGTCAATTGGAGATTAATTGAGGCAAAACAATGTTCAGTGCTATAACATGCTCTGCCTTGTTTCTTCAACAAAACAGCCCACTATAAGATGACTGATTAATATGCATTACCAGTTCAAGTATAATCTGATATGTGAGGGTTTATATGATATTTTCGAGTTTGACATGGTCTGAAAGCAATTTTCTGAAAATTTCAGAGGCAGTTTTGAGTAAATTGAGAATTTTCTGAAAATTATTTTAGGTTCATTTAACATAATACTTTTATTATTCATATCAGATTTATTAGTTACCTTAATTATGTGTTTTGTTATATACAATGTAATTAAATCAATATGTAATATAATAAAAGACCGGTATTATTCCCTAACAGCAAATACCCCTCAGCGAGGCTATTGTACCATGATCAATAAAAGACCAGTATTACCTGTTCTCTATCTGAATTTCATTTTTCATTTGGATTTTCATATCATGTACATTTCCTCCTAATGAAAAATATTAATTTAATGATGTATAGGAATATGATTGAGAATAACATATACATGGATTATGCAGATCAAACGTAAAAATATAAAATATATATAATATTTGTCAATAGTCAATACTGGTACAGTACCCAGCTTGTTTAAAAAGGGCATAGCCTCAGCCATGCTGAGAAAAAGTTGTTACCAAAATTACAATTTTTCTTTTTCTATAGGAGTAACATTCTTTGTTAAACTTTTTTCTTTATTAACTTTTGTATTAATTATGACATAATTAATTGTGATGATAAGGAAGAGAGAGCACAAGGACAAAATTGGTATTTAGAGAGAAAAATTTCTTTCAGCTCTCAAAATTTCAAATGATGCCCTCAGTATAGCACTCCCCAATAAATGAAACATGATTAGATATAACTAAGTAATTAAATCTAAAATTAATTGGGTTTGTAGCAGAATTTTATATTATACTTCAAAGTTCAAATCAAAGTGATATATATGTCTTCGAAACAAATATTCGGAGTTTAAGAAAATAGATTTAAGTTATTATCCCCGACATTTTTATTAATATCCAAAATTAATTTTAAAATATTAATTATATCCAGCTTAGCTGGGTTTTTTTAAAATGCCCAAACAAGCCAAAAAATAGCCGGTTGGATTAAAATTTAGGACCGACCATTTTTTGGCCGATCAGAAGAGTTTTTTTTTTTTTGAAATATTTGTTAGATTACTTCTTTTAATGTATAACTAGCATAATTATACTAAAATATGCCAAATTACTTGAAATTATGTTAAATTACGCTAAAATACGATAAATTACGCTAAATTACGCTAAATTACGCTAATTATGCTATGAGTGAGGCTACGGTGCTATGCATAGCACCAATTGGGTCCGTACTACGGCTCAAAATTTGACTTTTCAAAATTCTAACGGTCGATCCGATCCGTTCAACATGATTATCAATGAATATGTACTTGCAAACCAAATTTTACATTTTTTCGAATTTTTTTACTATTTTTTCGAAAATCACTTGATCTGAACATTCTGGACCATCCAAAAACAGCCTATCTAAAAAAATAATAAAAAAATTCGAAAAAATGTAAAATTTGGTTTGCAATTACATATTCATTTTATAATCATGTTGAACGGTTCGGATAGCACCGTAGCCTCACTCTTATGCTATTATATGAAATACGCTAAATTAAGCTAATTTACACTAAATTATGCTAAATTACACTAAATTAAGCTAAATTACACTAAATTAAGCTAAATTACACTAAATTACGCTAAATTACGCTAATTATGCTAATTATACTGAAATACGCTAAATTATGCTAAATTAAGCTAATTAACGCTAAATTACGTTAAATTAAGCTAAATTACGCTAATTACGCTAATTATACTAAAATACGCTAAATTACGCTAAATTAGGCCGATTATACTGAAATACGCTAAATTACTCTAAATTAGGCCGATTTTTGTGCAATCTTTCATAAATCATAAAAAGTAGTAAAAAAAATTCCAAAAATATTAAAAATTAGTATTCTACAAGTTCATTATATATCCAATTTACTGAGCTACTTAGATCAAAAAATAGAAATGAAAATCTTAATTAGAAACTTCAACTCAAGTTTTGAGGCTCTTTCCTTTATTTTTTTGACAATTCTGAATTTCAAAAAACAACAAAGCTATCACCAACGCATGCATATTTTCGCAAGCTTTCTGAAAAGTGGTAATTTGCTGAAATCGGACACTCGAGCGCCGTTTTATGGCCATTTGAAGTTTCGTCGTTGTTTTTCGCCTTCTCAGTGAAGATATCGTCTCTCTTAGCGTAATTTAACATAATTTCAAGTAATTTAGTGTATTTTAGTATAATTAAGCATATTTTAGTATAATTATGCTAATTATACATCAAAAGAAGTAATCTAACAAATATTTAAAAAAAAAAAATCCTCCTGACCGGCCAAAAATTGGCCGGTCTTAATTTTTAATCCAACCGGCCAATTTTTGGCCAATTTTTAAGCTGGGTATCATTAATAGTTTATAATTAATTTTGGATACTAATAAAAATATCGGTAATTATCCTAAATCCTTTAAATATCCGAATTTGTATCGGTAGATGGAAAATATTTAAATATAAATTCATATACGAATAAATAATATCCGCTTATGCATGTACCTTTGAAACATCAGCGGCAACAATAATGAACAAACCGGATTCAGTTTGCAACAGACCCATCTAATTTAAAAGTGAGAACAAGGAGGGATGCTTTCGATCACAATCCAACCGTCTACATGAACTATTATCCTGCCACGAAAAATCCAAGGGGCTAATACAAGACTTCTCGAAAGTTGACAAAAAAAATATTTTTTCTTTCCTGAATTGCTCAACAAAATATCTATGTAGATCTTATATATTTTATTTTTTATTACCAACAAGGTTATTATTAAACTAAATCAGTTCGTAATAAATTATTCAAATGATAAAGTCATTGAACTGAATGATCATGCTATCGAAGTAAATTACAAAGTGCGCATATTGTTTGGTTCGGTCAGAATCGATTCAATACCTCTCCACTAATATATATATTTTTTTCAAATGTTAAAGTTTTTTGAATTAATTCAGTATAAAATCAAGCAATTAATAAAACTATTTATAAATTATTTTAATAAGTTTATTTTTTGTTATTTTTTTACCACTTGACTTTATTCTAAATTAATTCGAAAATTTATAAATTTAACATTATTTGTAAAATACATTGGATTTTAATGACTTGAATTCGTCGTTTGAAGTCAATGCGATACATTTTGAAGTTAACCTCATTAACGACCGGTGGTGTTTGGCAAAACCCACTTAAGGGTCCTTTAAACTTCTTAGCCTCTTAATCCTACCGAACAACATCTCCTTAGTTCGGATTAAGAGTTGCTCCTTTTACCTGGATTAAGCCTCCTTTGGGCCTTTTGTCCGGATTCTTATGACACCAATTCTATTGAATTATCATTAGCATCTTTTCTTAATTCGAGTCTATCAAACAAGTCATTCTTAGCCCTACTTAAAATTTAATCCAACTCCATGTGTTGAACAGCCCCAGTGATAGTATTCGGCAAGCGTCACTTAAGGGTCATTTAGACTCCTTAGCCTCTTAATCTGACCGAACAACATCTCCTTAGTTCGGATTAAGATTTATCATTTTTTTCCGGATTAAGTCTCATTTGGGTCTTTTGCTCGGATTCTTTAAGGCACCTATTGGATTAAGCCTCCTAAGCACATTTTCTTGCATCCTTAGCGTATTTTACTTAATCCGACTCTATTGAATAAGTGCTCCTTAGCCCAACTTAAAATTAATCCAACCCCAAGTGAGCTTAACTCATCCAGATGGTCCTTGAAAAATTGAAATATTTGAGATTTCACAATTTATAACTTAAAATTTTATTTTCGTACTTCGCGGACCAAAATTATCATTTTTAACTATCCAAAAAACTCATATAATATTTTCAAGATTTGAATTTACATTTTCATAATTTTATATTTAAAGAATAAATTTTTTAACTTGCTATTTCCAAATTTCAAATATTAAAATGAAGAATTTCTATTTTTCAAAACTTAACTCCACTCATCTAATTTGTGAAAAATAGAACATTAAATAACATAATGTGATATTTTTCAAAACTTAACTCCACTCATCAATTCGAAAGTTCTAGCAGCTAATATGGAGAATTTAAATTTGTAATTTTATTTTCTTATTGTAAATTTTTTGAAAAATTAAATTCGAAATTGTGAAATTAGAACTGAACTGTAAATGAGAGGAAAGGAAACCAAATTGGAAATCTTATATGAAAACATCACTCGTGAATAATAAGTTCAATAATTCACATTTGTTGTTTGAATTTGAAGATTTGAATGTTAGTGCCAAAATATTGTCGTGACAATTTTGGTTTTGAATATACCATTTTAATGTCACTACCAAGTCTTTAAAAAAAAATACCATTTTAATAGTCAACTTCTCAAAAATTAAAATTATTTGATGCAAAAAAATTCAATAACATTAAAATAGCATAAATTTATTGTACCCTGTTTAAATAATGAAGAACAGAGTAGAACTAGTGTGTTCTTAAGTTCACGAAGTATCTTTGTGAACTCAACTCTAAAATCTATCAAATTGGCTTCAAATGACGAATTTGAACAGTTGAAACCTATCTAACTTACGAGTGATGCGTCTGCATGCACAAATTTTAAACTTTCAAATTAATTTAGTATAAAATCAAATAGTCATAATTAGAAGGTTTATAAATTAATTTTAATGCATTCATTTTTGAATGTTTTTTTTATCACTTGACTCTATACAAAATTAGTAGGCACCTACCAAGCTTTAAAAAAAAAAGACTCTATTCAAAACTAATTTCAAATATAAAATTTTCGCATGTGGACACATTATTTGTAAGGTAGATGAGTTTCAACAGTTCGGATTTGTTTTTTGAAACCAATTCAATAGATTTTAGAGCTGAGTTCACAAAGAAACTTGGTGAACTTAAGAACACCCTAGTTCTACTAATGAAAAACATACATCTACAATTCTATTGAACAATAATTGTTATGATATCAAATACATATAATATGGATATACCAAAAATTAAATATGCGCTAAAAGCCTAAAACTATCCTTTCACTTATTTATAACTTTTAAAAGTAGCGTGACAATTTGCCATTTTTTTTGCGCAGTCATAACAAAAGACGACCAAAATTGGGAAATTGGATTGGGGCAGGGCGTGGGGGGATTGCATCATTCGAATTTGACACTTTGACAGCACAATGGCGTGTGTGCATTCAATGCATTTGTGGAGAACATTAATTGATATTTACTTTTAGCACCTTTGAGTTCACAAGATTAAGCCAACAACGCATCAATGCATGCAATAACGATTCAACCGAAAAGGCCTCCTGCATTCAGTCCCTTTTTCTTCCTCCCATTTAATCAACTCACATTTTTTAACAAATAATAGGCAGTTAGATTGGTAGAGGCGTCCAGTTCCTTTGTTCGATTTATTTGGGAGAGTGAGTCTACGCTACTATGAATAGCCGGATTAGTTTGTACTATAGAGTCATATTTTTATTTTGAAATTCTAATGGTTGATCCGAACCGTTCAACGTGATCTCCACATGAATATGTACTTGCAGACTAAATTTTATATTTTTTCGAATTTTTTTACTATATTTTAAGATAGATAGAAAATCACTTGATCTAAAAATTCTGGACCATCCAAAAACAGTGATTTTCTATTATCTAAAAAATAGTAAAAAAATTATAAACATTAAAAAATTTAGCTCACAAGTAAATTCTCATATGAAAATCATGTTGAACAGTTCGGATCAACCGTTTAGAATTTTAAAAAAGAAAATATTAATCTGTAGTACGGACCAATCCGTTCTATGCATAGTACAAAAATAAACTCAATTTGGGATATTTCATGTAGCAAGTAATATTATTTATTGGCAAATTTTTCTATGGGCATAAGGACCTATTTGTAAAATGAGCATATTTTCATTTTCAAAGTTCAAATGATACATTCATGACATAACAAGTCATACCCCGATAAGTAGGGCAGATTTAGGATTTTGGTGAGGAATAGGCACAAAATATTTACAAGAGTACAATTTTTTTCTCCTGGCGAATCAAAGCGGAATATAATAGCAGATAGAGATCTACAAAAGTCACGGCACGACAGGATACGTCACGCACGGCACGACACGTGCTGGTCACGTGCCGTGGGTCGTGTGTCCCGTGCCGTGTCCATTCTTGTGACGTGACCAAAAATTGACCCCCATATTTTTTGTAAAATTTTATATTATTAACTCCATTGTTTTAAAAAAAAATACTTGTGTACATTTGAAGGACTTCTAGCATTTTAGAACATTTTTTAATAAAAAAAAAAGCTCAAGAGTCACAAGACAATTCTTATTTTATGTTATCTATCTCTCTATCTCTCTGACTCACCGCTTACTGATTTTTTTTTTCACCCACTTCAGTCAAACCCTGCCTCGCCTCTGTATATATATACACGTTTTCACACAGGTAAAGAGCTATTAATCAATATTATATAAGCTTATTTTTGGATACATCACAAATAGAAACTTTAAAGTTAATCTCTATCAACTGTTCTATGGCATATTATATGACACTAATTGATTGTTTACTAAATATAATTATAGAAATATATATCAAGCGTATACAAAACATATTGTGTGCACACATACCTAGTTAACTATGTTTTGATGTACAAAATTAATTGACTTTTAGCGAGATATACACATCCTACACAAACAAGCAAGCAACCAAAAATAATTAGTAATTAACAAGAACATTTCTTTTTAATTGGGACATGCCACATCCTCCATTGTAAATTCTTTCCATTACATAAAATTTTAACACAATCTCACGAGACATAAAAACAAAACTTGGAAAGAAGGAACAAGAAAGGATGGTAACTAGCAATAACACTAACGTACTGATCAATACTTCAAATTATTTACTTATACAGAAAGTAAAAAAAGAAAATACTCTCCCGGCTGCTAACCTCCGGCTTGACTAGTTATGGAGTGGGTTAGGTCCGGTCGGCACGAGGCGCTTTGACACTCCGTATCTTGGGTCGATTTCTTCATTCTGCTCTGGTGGTGCAGGAGGCAGGGGAGGCAGCAACTGATGCCGGCGACCTTGAAGAATATGTTTGCACCAAGAAAGTGGAACCTGATTAATTTTATGGTGGTGGTGGTGGTGTTTGCGGCAAATCCGGGTCCATATGGCAGTGTCCGGTGAGGCTACCAGCAATTGGGCAACTAGCAAGATTGAGAGTGCAATTATCGGAGCCAACTTCATGGTTTTATGTAGGATGAATATCATTTTAATTTGTAAGGAGAAAAAAATCTGAAGATGTACAAGGAGAGTGGAGAGGTTTTAACTTTTAAGAGAAGTGGCAAGAGACCCATGAAGCCTGGGGTTTGTGTACTAATTAAATGCACATTAGTCTACCGTGAACTAGAAACTATTTCCACCAATGATCTAGCTGACTAGCTCAGCTGCAAGGTACCCTGTAGGAGGAAGTATTCTCTGTACACCCGGCCTACAATAAATATATAGACCAGACCAGCAATTGTTTTAACAAAATGCTATCGTCTTAATTTAAATACATTCAATTAGTCAAAGAGTTTATATTTCTGGGTTACGTTGAATATTTCAAACTTTATATAGAGTCTTGTCTAATTACAATTTTGTCACTAACTAATAACATGATTAGTAACTAATTCACATCATGAATCATAATCAACCATATACATCTCTATAACAGAATTTAAGGCTTTGACTAATCTTGTGTGTCATGTTGTCCAGTAGCATAACTATTGGAGATCTCCATTGGTTGTCAGGCATGTGTTCTAACTTCTAACACCAGAGAAGGGTTGGGCCTGGCCGAGCGTACTGTGGATATAGGCCCTGTCTTTCATATGTAATTCTAAAGAGGCCTTGTTTTCAGAGAAAATTCATTGCAGGCCTATGATCCGACCTTTTTATTAATATCCAAATTTAAATACAAATTAATATTTATACCAGCCTAGCTGAGTATTTTTAAAAATGTTTAAACCGATCATTTAATAGCATGTTCTAATTTTTTCTCCAACCGGCAAAAAAATAGCCGGTCCCAATTTAAATCCCAACCGGTCAAAAAATGGCCGACCCGGGTATTTACAAAATTCCCAACGGGGTTCCCTTTTTTCAAAACCTCATTCTCACAAAATTCACACTTTCTCTCCTCACTTTCTCTCTTTCCCCAAAGTTTTCCCTCCTCTTCTCACATTTGCAAGTAAGTCCCTTTATTTTTTTAATTTATTTGAAGTCCAAAACGGTTGTAAATTAATAGAATTTGTTAGAAATGTACCAAAATTAGTATAATATAATTCTCAATTAGTTTTAAGTTGTGTAAATTAAGTTAATTAGTTCTAATTAGTTTAATTAGTTTTAATTAGTTTAATAAGTTTTAATTAGTTTAATAAGTTTTAATTAAGTAAATTTTAGTTTAATGGTTGTAAATTGATAGAATTTGTTAGAAATGTACCAAAATTAGTATATTTTAGTTTAATTAGTTTAATTAGTTTTAATTAGTTTTAATTAGTTTAATTAAGTATATTTTAGCATATTAAGTATATTTTAGTTTTAATTAGTTAAATTAGCATAATTTAGCATATTTTAGATTAATTAGCTTAATTTAGTACATTTTAGTATATTTTAGCCTAATTTAGCCTATTTAGCATAATTTAGCATATTTTGGTAAATTTTAGCAAAATTATCATAATTTAGCATATTTTGGTATATTTTAGGACAATTACCATAATTTAGCATATTTTATCAACTTATATTTATGGTTAATTGTTATGAAATTAGAATGGCTAGAGAACGGCCCAGGACTCGACCTCAGCCGGTACCTGATCACTCAGAAGAGAGCAATGTTTCTTTTAATATTTATAAACTCGTAAATGCTATCGGTTCGGACTGCAAGCGCACAATCCTATCGAGTAGTATATTCGAGGTCGATCCACATGGAATATTGGTTCAATGCTTTGAGCGATCGAATCACAATCTTTCGAAAGGCTAGACGAAATCTGTAAATTGAGGGATGTTGTTGTGATCAATGTAAATTAGGAAGCAATTAAACGTAATTAAAATAAAGATAGAGATGAGAATTCATAGAGTTTCGGCACACCATTGCCACTCAATCCGCCTTGACAATATATTCCTGTTGTGTCTGATTTCCTGTTGTTGTTTAATGAAAGACACCACATAGGTCACTGCGATTTATGTTACGCAAGAATGACAGATCTTTCACCGAAATTCTACATAGGACACTGCAATTTATCTTACGCAAATGTCTGATCTCTCAAATACTCCAAATTACTACACAGATCACTGCGATTTATTTTACGCAAGTGATGGAATTTGGTACGCGTTTTGTTGGTCTGGTTTATGGTTTCCCTACTAAGGTTTTCTTCACATAAATCTAATAGATCTCAACGAGGCTAACTCATACAAATAGTTTCTCTTGCCATTAAAGCACTGTCACTACTCTAACGGTCTCAAACTAGATCATTGAAATTAGATGAAGAGATAGTAGATTACAAAAGCATTTTGTTTCAACAATAAGAAATCATAATCAACAGAAATATATGTATCAAAACATCAAGAGTAACAAGGTTTACTGCCTAGCCCTAAGAAAAGGAACTTAGCCGCGGAACGGCATTGTTACAAGCACTCCTCTCTTCTCTCTTTAATCAAATCTAACCCTAATTACAAAGATAAGTTATTCTTCTGCCCAGAGGCCTTATATAGGAGTGTAGGGACGTGTAGAGGTTGAGTAGGGGCTAAGAAACTGATCTGGAAACAGCTGTCGGCAGTTATTCTCCAAAAGGTGCCTTCGGATACGGACCGTATCAGGCAATACGGTCCGTATTAAGACCTTGACAGTTAGAGTTTAATGCTTCCAGCGCCATCTTCTGGTCTGTGCTAGGCTTGGTCCGTATTAGCCAATACGGACCGTAACAGAGACTTAGTCGATGAGCGTCGCTGATCCGATTGACCCGATTCTAGCTCCATTTGATGTAAAATAGTCCCAAGACCTGTATTCTGCAATAAAACATAAAGAAGGGTGACAGTAGCCTTTTTCTCTAATAAAGTAAACATAAGTGTGAGAAAATATGCAAAACCTAAGCCAAAATCCTACGTAAATCATCATTATTTTGACTCTGATCACGCCTCCCAACTTGAATTGTTGCTTGTCCTCAAGCAACGACATCCCAGCTGGTCAAAGATTCGGTCTAGGTTAAACCATACAATCTCAAGGACTTGTTAAAAATTAAATTAGGGCTTAGGTTTGGTACAATTGGCATGACAATAAAAATTTAGAATTCGAAAATATTCATGATCTCTCCCTTGAACAATTTATTCACTCCATGATTGACCTTATTATGCTTACCCTAGAAAAATTATTATTGAGCAATCTATTTCACAAATATCCTTAAAATTGAGAATATTAATTTCCCCTTCAATTATAAATGGATCCCTTCCAATCAATAAGAATTCTAATGATATAAATTTTGATTTTCCTTCCCAATTGATTGGAGCAAAGTATGACAACTAAGTGTGTTGGTACTTGTGACTATTTTTGAAAAATTAAATATGTACAAAATTTTAAAATTTGGGAGGTTTTCTCGAGCCTATTGGTAGCCAGTCTTGTGTAGGCACCCGTACTCTTTTTATCCTCCATCTTTTATTCTATTTTTTTCTTTTTTCTATTTTTCTATTTTTTTTTTGGATTTTTCTCATTTCTAATTTTTTGTATATATTTTTTTTGTATTTTTCTGAAAAGTAAAAATAAATATTTTTGTGTCACAAGCACCATGATTACACACAATTTCAAGTATTCATTCATACAAGGAATTATTGCATAGTTTCGCTAGGGGTCTATCTATAATAAATGGGTATTCTAAAACACTATCAAATTTAAAAGACTTTGCAAAAATAAATTACTCAATAAATAAAAATTCTAGGGTTTGCAATTTTTGATCAACTCTCATGGTTAGCAATTGATTGTTCACTTTGAAATCCCCAATAATTAAAATTTCTGAATTTTTGCTATCATGGCTCAATTGTCTAAACCTTAGCCTAATTCAATTTAAAACAATTCCTATTTGATTAAACCTACTCCTAGGTAAAAATAAAAAAAATGCAAGCTAGCTAAAAAGCTCGATTTAATCATTCTAGGATTTTCGGTAAAGCCTCTAACCCTAGTCAAAGATTGAGTAAAACTACTAGCACCTAAGAATTTAAAATTGCGAAAAATTTAAAGATACAAGATACATGGCCAATTTACCTTCCTACCCCCCGAATAAAATTGAGCATTGTCCCCAATGCTCGTGAGATAAAAATAGAGGAAATAGTAAAGTAAAAAGACCGGGGAAAGATACAACTCACTGCACCTCAATCCTGAGGTGGTGGTGGTCGTTGGATCTGCTCGTAAAATGACGGATCGAAGAGTCCGAATGGTGGTGGCTGGTACGGCAGACCGGTGGTGAGGGCATGCTGGTAGTACTGCTGTGACATGTAGCGGGCCTGCTGTGCCTCCCGCCTGTTGTTGGCAGCGTACCCTCGTAGCTCGTCCATGCCCTGACGAACCTCGCCTACAGAATGACGTGCTGCGTCATACTGCTGGTCAAGCCGGGCATAGGTGGTCTTAGTGTCAATGGAGAACCTCTCCATGTTCGCATTGACCCTTTGGATGGCTTGGAGCACTCGGTTGTATCCACTCTGAGGGGCATCAGATGTTCCCGCCCCTTGTCGCGTTGCTTCTGCTGCGAGCGCCTCTTCTCGGGCCCTTTGCTCATTTGCTGCCATTTCTTGCATGTATGCGGCGGCTGCTGCGGTTTCGGCCCTATCCTCTTCCTCAGCCTCGGCCATTAGAGCATCAAAATCGACCTCATCATCGCTCTCTTGTGCGGCCTGTCTGCCAATAGGTGCCACTTCCCTCCATTTTTGCTGGTTTTTGAGAGGTAGCGGCTTGCAAGGCATTTGAACCCTCCTGCTTTCGATGTGGTATAGGTATGGCTCGGGAGGTCTGCCGCTAATCATTCTCATTGCGGTGAGGCACTCGATGTCTAGGAAAAAAAAATTTATGCATGTGCCTTCCTTCAAGAAATCTACCTCGATTCTGAGTTGGCTGGCGAGGATTGTGGCAATGGCACCGATGGAGATGTTTCCTCTGCCTCTTTTGTTGGTTCCAATTGAGTGGATGTGGTTGCAGAGGAAGTGGCCGATGTGCGGAGGCTCTTCCGGTGTGATGAGCATGCACTTGACGATGTACAGCTCAGGGAAGGTGACTTTCGCACATGTCTCACCTCGAGCGAAGAGAGAATTGCTGAGAGCCGCTTGCATGTAGCGGAGCACCGGATGGACAATGTGGCTAGTGACTCTCGGATCACTGATGCGGTCATTGGTGATCATCTTCCAAAAATTTCGGTCGTCATTGTATGCCTGTACACCCTCATCCTTGAAGCCAAAGATGTCGCAAAAGTCGCTCATCGACATCTCCTACTCTATATTCATCAGTTGAAACTTGATTACATCATTTTCGAAAGAGAAGGTGGCAATGAACTCGCGGGTGAGGTCATCATAGACCGGGACATCCACCAGCTTGTTGAGAAAGTCTCAGATGTGAACTCTTTTTGCGAGGGTTTTGAATTGGGCGAGGAGGCCGAGCTCTTGAAGGGTTTCGATGTGGATAGCCTTGTGGTTGATGATTTTGTTGTCTTCCAGTTTCTCGAAGACCTTGGCATGTGCTATGTAGGAGAATTTTATGTCGAAGGGGTTATGTTGTTGCCCCTCCATTGGTTGTGGTTCATTTTGAGGAGGAGATTCCGGCAATTCTTCCCGTTCGGGGCTCCGTTCGAGTGATTCAGGTGGCAGATTTTGAGAAGAAGACTCCCCCCTCTTCTTCTTGCCCAGACCTGTTAAAGCCTTAAGAAGACCTCGTGTTTTCGGGGCCATTTTGACAATTTATTGGTCACTGTTACGGGCCGTATTGGGTGGATACGGTTCTGTTACGGACCCGTGTGCTGGAGAAATTTGGCCAAGTACAGGACCTAATACGGGCCGTATTGATAGATACGGACCGTATCGGACTGATACTAGTTCTGGTAAAACTGGAAAACCTAATTTTTTTTGTGTTTTCGTGATTTCTGGTTCTTAACTAGATCTAGAATAGAAAACTACTCCGAAACTAAATTGCAAAAGGAAATGAAAGACTAATTTTAAGAATTTGAAATAAAATTGAAAAATAGGAGAGAAAGAGGGGAAGAACCGAAAATGGTGGGGATACGGGTCGGATACGGCCCGTATTAGAGGTCGGTGTGAGCGGGGTTAGTTTCCCTTGGTGGCCGGCGTTGTAGGCGAGGATGTGCTCGGGTTTTGCAAGAGAGAGGAGAAGGTTGAGAGAAAGAAGGAAGGGAGATAGAGAGATGAAGAGAAGAGGAGAAGAGAAACGGGAAAGAGGGTGCTCAAAAATAGAAAAACCTCTAATTTGAACGGTTACCCAACTTCGCGCCTCTTCGTTAACGGGTTTCAATTTCACATATCAGTTTTGATTACGGACCGTATTGGCTGATACGGTCCGTATCCGATCCAAAATTTTGAATCCTGATAACTGATTCTTCAACTCTTCCTCTGAATACGGTCCGTATTGGCTGATACGGGCCGTATTCTCTACTGTCTTCCTCGTTCATCCAACTCCTGTTCCGTATTCACTGTCTAGTCCGTATTGGCTGATACGGTCAGTAACAGAGAATATTTTCCTGACTTTTCCAATGTTTTTAACCGAGCCCTTCCTCTAGCATGTTCACCTGGTCATGAAAAATGGGTGGATGTGATTCGTTCCCCAGTTAAAGTCCTAATTAAACTGAAAATAGAAATTTCTAAGAAAATATAAAAGTGGCCTTGGGTTGCCTCCCAAGAAGCGCTTGTTTTAAGTCATTAGCTTGACTTTGTGTCGCATCAGTTCCTTCCAGGTATCCTCCCGTCAATGCAAGGAGGCTGCTTGTCGGGTGGTTCGCCTTCAGCGTCTTCTGTGGTTTCATCACTATTGCCCTTCTTGAAGAAGTCGGTTGGTGTTTGAGGTCTGGGGTCGAATGCTAGGCTCACGCCGAGTACTACTTCAACCTCGTCCAGTCTTTGAGAAATTGCATCGAGTTCTTCTCGTAGGTTTTTGATTAGTGCAAGGGCTAAGAGAGAATAATTCCTGTTATTTGCGATGTTGGGGCTCCTGTTCAGACCATCGGTTTGTGTTGTCACGGAGGTTGGATGGATCTGACCGTCATCTTGTACAATGAACAGTCTCTCCACTTCTGCTTCGTGCATCATTTCCTCGATGTCTCCAAATTCATCCATTCGCAATTCATCATTGCCATACTCATCCACTGTTTCCAAATTGTAAGCAAGATTTATGTAGGGTGGGACTTTGGTTTCATTCATGTTGAAGATCATATTGTTCTCGCCAATATTGAGTGAAATCTTCCCATTCCTAACATCAATCATTGCCCCACATGTGGCGAGGAATGACCTTCCAAGGATGATCAGAATCTGCTCATCTTCTTCCATATCGACTACCACAAAAACTGCTGGTATCTAGAATTTACCGACTTTGATTGGGATATCAAGCAACATTCCTTCAGGATATCGAATTGATCGGTCAGCTAGTTGCAATGAGATCCGTGTTGGTGATAGGTCTCCACATTCCAATTTATCAAATACTACCTTAGGCATCAGACTCACACTTGCTCCCAGATCACATAAAGCTCTCTTAAAATCGGTTGTGCCAATGGTACATGGTATTGAGAAGCTTCCCGGATCTTTCAACTTTGTCGGTAATTTGCTTTGCACGAGTGCACTACATTCCAGATTGAGTGGAACTGTTGAGAATTCTTGGAGTTTACTACGGTTCGAAAGAATCTCCTTTAGAAATTTAGCATACGAGGGTATGCTTGCAATTGCTTCAGTGAAGGGGATTGTGACATGTAGTTGCTTGAGTGTCTCCATGAATCTCGCGAATTGCTGCTCCATCTTCTGTTTGGCAGGCCTTGGAGGGAACGGCAGAGGTGGCTTGTAGGGTGGTGGTGAAATGTATTCAGGTTCGGGTTGTCGCTCGTCTCCACCTACGGTGTCATTCTGCTCCTTAATAAGGCCTGTCTGCAGTTCGAATACGGGCGGCTCCGGTGGTTGCGGCTCGTATTCTTCGGAATGTGATGGCTCTGCATGCACCTCATCGGAAGTTTGATCGGGCATGGGAGGTCCCTTGTAAGCTGTACCGCTCCTTAATGTTATGCATTTGCAGGTCTCTCTCGGGTTTTCTTCCGGTTGGCCCGGAAATTTGCCTTTTCCACGTGTAATACTCGAGAGTTCTTTTGCCATCTTAGAGACATTGTCTTCTAAGTCTCTGTTGCGGTTTGTTAAGGATTCGATTTTTTGTGCGATTTCGGCGTTAGCCTTATCTTGCTTCTCTAGGAATCTCTCCATTAATAATGTGATGTCAGGTTGCTGTGGTTGATTGTATTGCCTTGGTTGGTAATTCGGTTGAGGATTGTTGTATCTTTGTTGATAATTAGGCTGTGGTTGATAGTTCTGTTGAGGTGCAGCAGGCCTTTGATTGTTTGCGTATGAGAGATTTGGATGGTTTCGGTTGTTCGGATGGTATGCGTTGTAGGCGGGCTGAGGTCGAAAGCTGTTGTCGATTGCGTTTGCTTGCTCTATTTCTTCCTCAGTTTTCGTCACATTCATACATTCGGTCATCTCATGCGCTCCTCCACAATAGCCACATGCTGTTGCGGCATTGACTGCTGCTACTGTTCGTTGCTTGGTCTGCTTGTTGAGTGTCATTTGCAAAGCATCAATCTTTGCGCTCAGCATGGATATATCATCTACTCGGTGCATGCCAGGTGTTGGACTTGGCTTCTTTCGCTCAGGGATCCAGTAGTGTTGGTTGATTGCAATCTCTTCAATTAGGTTGTAAGCCTCGTCAGGTTCCTTGTTCATGATTGCTCCTCCTGCGGAAGCATCAATAGACAACCTATCGGTAGGGTTTAGACCATTATAAAAAGTTTGGACAATCAACCATCTTTCTAGACCATGATGTGGACAACACCTTAACATGTCCTTATATCTATCCCATGCCTCACACAATGTTTCACCATCCCTTTGTTCAAAGTTAGTAATTGCATTTCTAAACCTCGAAGTTTTGGATGGTGGAAAATATTTTGCAATAAACACATTAAACAATTGGTCCCAAGTTTGAATGTAATTGGCAGGTAAGGAAAACAACCATGCTCTTGCTTTATCTTTTAATGAAAATTGAAATAGCCTTAGCCTAATCGCTTCATCGGTAACTCCGTTGATCTTTATCGTCTCGCATATTCCTAGGAAGATTGACAAATGAAGATGTGGATCTTCATGTGGAAATCCTCCAAATTGCTGTTGCGAAACCATATTTATGAGAGCAGGTTTTGTTGGGTTTCGACTGTTCAAACCCGGGTTTTGACTGTTCAAACCCATTGATTAACTTTTAAGCTCAAGCTGCGGAAAGACCGTAGAACAAAAATTTCTATGTCTAACTTAAGCCAAGGATTAAAATTTATATCGTTCTTTTAATCCTTTAAGGATCTATTCCCGTAATCGATTTCTAAAACTTAAATCTATTTAACAAGTAAATAAATTTATATAACATTTATACCTTGTATCCAAATTCCAATTGGATTGTAGTCGCGTCTCGTAGCACCAGACGTCTGATGCCTCTATCGGTTGTCCACCAGGAATAACCAGAGAGCGGTTATTTCTTTTGCCAGAAATACTATAACCGCGTTATTCGCAAAAACACTATTCACCGAAATCCCGCAAACACTATTCAATAACTCGAAAGATAATACGTATCTGATACGTATAACTTTCGTTTAAACCGCAAATACTATTTGGAAGAGAAAAACTTGATTCGATTCGATCCGATCGATTCGGTTCAAATGGAATTCACTGTTTTTTCTCTACCCTTTCACCCCTATTTATAGCATTTGGATATGTGGTAAATGACCATTTTGCCCCTTAAGCAATTTGGTAAAAACCAAATTGCCATTGTATAGGCGGTTCAAAAACATGAGATATCAAATTGAATTTGATTTGTGCTCTTCAATTTTTTCTTTGACTTTAATTTGTCCTTTGACCTTATTCAAAAATTTCGGCCAAATGAATTTAATCAAGTTAATTTGGCCGAATGAAATAGTGATGGATTAAAAAATATATTAATTCATAATTAATATATTAATCCATTTAATTATTATATAATTGTTCTGAACAATTATATTTCTTGCGGTCGTTGTTTCGGTAAATTCATACAACGTGTCGAACACGCTTATAAATTTAATGTGTTTTAAGCTTGTCATCTCTATGACATTTATTTATTAATTATAACATTTATAATTAATCAAATAAATTAATTCTCTGATTACTTTCCTATTGGTGTGACCCGATAGGATCTGTGTTATGTTGGTAAATAGAATTAAAACCGTTTTAACTTCTATAATCATGAGAGGCATCTGGCAAAACGCATCATGACCATCCAATTACACAGATGATGCTGTATAGTACAATATCACGATCCAGTAAACTATTTACTCGTGTTTAATTCTTTCATCTCATAGCTGTCAGATTAATTTCAAGGTAGGTTTGTGTCATCCTTGCAAATTAATCTTTTCTTGATCTTGAACAGATTATCAAATACGATTAACTCTTGTTAATCATACCGCATGCAGATAATCTTATTCTATCAAGGGGCCCAGTGACACTATAACTCGTATAATAAATACGAGGGACAATAGTACTTTTGGTAGACCATCACTACCTCAGCTAAGTTATGTATACCGAAGAGCTACCGTTATAGCTACTTTTTACAGATAGCGTTAGGTAACAATCACACATACACATCTCTTAGTTAGGAAAGATGAATATCTCATACTGTAGAACTTAACACTGAATGAAAGCATTAATGACACGAACACAATTCCGTATAATGTTTCATTCGGGGTCTGTCAAATACCATGTTCCTAGAACATGTATCTATGTGATTAAAATGACAACTCTGTGTCTATGGTCTGTAAAACTTGACCATCTTTTAATCCACATACTAACCTTATAGCGGTAATTAGTGTTCCTGCTAATTACCTTGGTCAGTGACCTTTTTTAGAGTATTATCATCTATATTATGAAGTTTCACAATTCCAGTCATTAACTCGAAATGATTCATAAATTCAATAATACTCAAGGAAACAAAATGACATTTAATCATTCAATTCATGAACAAAGCTTTATATAATTAAATTATCGTATTATTGACTTCTAGATTATTACAAACTAACAATCTCCCACTTAAGCTAGAAGCCAATCATCGTAGGCTCTGCTCTGTACAAAACTCTATTTTTTTTTTTTTTTTAAATCTCGTAGATTAAAAGAAAATCTCACAGCCAATCTCCTATGTGTCTTAGACCCATAGAAGCTGTATGCATCTGGTGCATGGCTTGAGGAAGAGGTTTTGTTAGTGGATCAGCTGTGTTGCTGATTGTGTCAACCTTGCAAATCTTTACATCACCTCTATTTACAATTTCTCGTATTAGGTGATAACGGCGTAGGACATGCTTGGATTTCGAGTGCGATCTCGGTTCCTTGGCCTGAGCTATAGCTCCATTGTTGTCACAGTAGAGGTCCACAGGACTTTGAACACTGGGAACCACTCCTAGTTCGCTAAGGAACTTTTAATCCAGAAACCCTCTTTCGCTGCCTCGGATGCAGCTATGTACTCAGCTTCGGTGGTTGAGTCTGCTGTGGTCTCTTGCTTCGAACTCTTCCAGCTCACAGCACCACCGTTGAGTATGAACACGTATCCGGACTGAGACCTCGAATCGTCTCGGTCAGTTTGGAAACTTGCATCAGTGTAGCCATTTATTACGAGCTCGGAGTCACCACCGTAGACGAGAAACATATCCTTAGTTCTTCTCAAGTACTTAAGGATATTCTTTGCAGCATTCCAGTGCTCCATGCCTGGATTAGCCTGATATCTGCTCGTTACACTCAAAGCGTACGAGACATCAGGGCGAGTGCATAACATGGCGTACATGATAGATCCTATAGCCGAAGCATATGGAATTCTACTCATTATGCTTCGCTCATCAGTTGTCGAAGGACACTGAGTCTTGCTAAGCTGTGCACCATGATTCATTGGCAGGAATCCTCTCTTAGAATCCTGCATGCTGAACCGATTCAGCACTTTGTCAATGTACGTGCTTTGACTCAATCCTATGAGTCTCTTTGATCTATCTCTATAAATCTTTATGCCTAGTATATAGACAGCCTCGCCCAAGTCTTTCATTGAGAACACTTTCTTTAATGAAGACTTGGCTAATTGCAATAAAGGAATATCGTTACCTATTAAGAGTATGTCGTCAACATATAAGATTAGAAAAGCGATGGCACTCCCACTAGTTCTTTTGTACACACAAGGTTCTTCTTCGCATCTGACGAAGTCAAACTTTTTGACTTCTTCGTCAAATCGAATATTCCAATTCCGTGATGCTTGCTTCAATCCATAAATAGATTTAAGAAGCTTGCACACTTTTCCAGCATTCTCTGAATCTTCAAAACCCGTAGGCTGTGTCATGTACACATCCTCTTCTAAATTTCCATTTAAGAAGGCGGTTTTGACATCCATTTGCCATATTTCATAATTATGAAATGCGGCAATTGCTAGGAGTATCCGTATTGACTTAAACATTGCTACGGGCGAAAAAGTTTCATCATAATCTACACCTAGAATTTGTTTGAAACCTTTCGCTACTAGCCGTACTTTGTAAACAGTCATATTACCATCCATGTCTGTTTTCCTTTTGAAAACCCACTTGTTAGCTATGGGTTTTACCCCATCAAGTGGAACAACTAGGTTCCAGACCGCATTGTCATACATGGATTGTATTTCGGATTTCATGGCCTCCAGCCATTTATCGGAGTCGGGCCTATCCATTGCTTCCGCATAAGTCAGAGGATCTTCAGTGTCAAAAACTGAGATCTCATGCAGTCCCATGTATCTCTCGGGCGCATGGACTGTCCTTGCTGACCTACGTAGCACTTGTTCTTCGGGCTGTTGAACTTCATCCACAACTGTGTGCGGGTTCAGTTCTACCTCAACTTGCGTTGAAGCATTTGAGCTTGGGATTGGAACCTCCTCCACAGCTGCTTGTGGATTTGGCTCTTCCAGATGCTCATCAGCCGAAGTATCAAGTGGTGGGTTAATCTGATCTGTATCAGATATTATATTGTGTGATGTATCTTGAATTTCTTCAAGTATTACATTACTCCCACTACTTCCTTTTGCGAGAAACTCGTTCTCCAAAAATTTACCATCACGAGCAACAACTATAGTGTTCTCGGACTGGTGATAGAAGTAATATCCTTTCGTTTCCTTAGGATATCCTACAAAAAAGCACTTGTCAGATTTGGGACCAAGTTTGTCAGACGTCAGGCGTTTGACAAATGCTTCGCAACCCCAGATTTTAAGATAAGACATATTTGGGAGTTTCCCAAACCATAACTCGTATGGAGTCTTTTCTACTGACTTGGATGGAACTCTATTTAGCGTTAGTACGGCAGTGTCTAGTGCGTGTCCCCAAAATGATTTTGGAAGAGTGGCGTTACTCATCATGGAGCGAACCATGTCCAGTAGAGTTCGGTTCCTTCTCTCAGAAACACCGTTCCATTGCGGTGTCCCCGAAGGTGTGAGTTGTGAGACTATCCCACATTCCTTTAAGTATGTCTTAAACTCAAAACTTAAGTACTCGCCACCACGATCCGATCGTAAGGCCTTAATACTTTTGTTCAATTGATTTTCTACTTCAGTCTTGAATTCTTTGAACTTGTCAAAGGATTCAGACTTATGTTTCATCAAGTAGACATAACCATATCTACTGTAATCATCAGTAAATGTGATAAAGTAGTAATAACCATTTCTTGCACAAGTACTCATAGGTCCACATACATCAGTGTGTATAAGACCTAATAAGTCACTTGCCCTTTCGCCCTTTTTGGAGAAAGGCGCTTTGGTCATTTTTCCACGTAAACAAGATTCGCACGTGTTAATTGATTCAAGATCAAATTTACCAAGAAGCCCAATTTCTTGTAACTTCTTGATGCGTTTCTTGTTTATATGACCAAGGCGACAATGCCACATGTAAGTCGTACTATCATGTGATGTTTTGAGTCGTTTGTTATTGATGTTAAACACGGGGTTTTCCATTTCCAGTATATAAAGACCATTCATCATAAAAGAAGATCCATAATATAACTCATCTTTATATATAGAACACCTGTTGTTCTTTATAACAAAAGAGAATCCATTCATCTCTAAACATGAGATTGAAATGATATTCTTGGAAATGCTAGGAACATAATATACATTATATAATTCCAAAAAAAAACCCACTAGGTAAATACAATTCTATGCTTCCAACTGTAACGGCTGCAACGTGTGCTCCGTTTCCAACTTGGAGTTGTATTTCCTTGTTACATAGCTTCCTTCTATTCTTTAGTGCCTGCATATTCGAACAAATATGAGTACATGATCCGGTATCCAATACCCAATCATTAATAGAGGTTGCAACATTAATTTCAACAACAAAAATACCTGAGGTTGAAGCTTTGGATACTTTTCCAGCTTTCAAATCTGCCAGATATTTCGGGCAGTTTCTCTTCCAGTGACCTTTGTTATTACAATAATAACAGTCAGAGGTAGCAGAAACTTTTACCTTGGGAGTGTTCTGTTTAGGAACCTGCTTCCCTTTGCCTTTATACTTGGGAGCCACTTTCTTTTTCGCCTTTTTAATACTCCTCCCACCCTCTCGAATCATGAGGACAGAAGAGCTCTTCCTCATATCCCCATCAGCAATTCTTAACATCCCCTGGAGCTCCTGCAAGCTCTTATCCATCCCATGCATGTGGTAGTTCATGATGAACCCCGCAAAGCTGTTAGGAAGAGAGTTCAGGATTATGTCCGTAGCAAGCTCTTTGCTCAATGGACAATTCAGCTTCTCCAGCTGCTCAACATCGCTTGTCAAACGAAGCATGTGAGTGCCGATAGAGCCGCTCTCAGTCATCTTATGACTCAGCAGTGACTTGGTCACCTTGTATCTCTCGACACGTGCTTGCTCTTGAAACATGTTCTTGAGCTGTGAGCACATGTCGTAGGTGTTGGTGTCCATGAATCGTCTCTGTAATTCAGGACCCATGATACCTACCAAGAGACCTTGTACATCAGGTTCATCTTCTTTGTGTTTGATGTACTTGGTGAGCTCATCTGCAGTGCCGCCTGGTTTAGGCTCAGCAGGGATCGGTGAGTTTAGGATATATTCTTTCTTCTCTCGTCGTAGTACAATAGTGAGGGTACGGAACCAATCCGTGAAATTGGATCCGTCTGCTTTCAACTTCTCCTTCTCAAGTAAGGAGCGGAGTGAGAAAGGCGTTTCTTTAGACATGTTTCTACAACGTTAAATGTAAAGATTTTTAGCTTTGTTCATGTAATATTTTATTATTATAATAATAATAAAACTCCCACTACAAATTTGTTCTATACCCGTTTTGTAGTAGGATCCAAGATCCCTATTTTCACTAAAAACCAAGGCAGTGTATGCATATCATGGTCATAGTTATCTTAGGTAAACAACTATTTGCTAATCATATCTCTATATGACTCTTGGTTTCGTTAAACATCGTATGTTTAACCGAAACTTTGCCCCGAGCCTAAAACTCTTTTAGAAATCATCGGTAAGTAACCTCACTCTATTTTGTTTTGTTATGTCTCACATAACCCTCGACCACCAAAGGTAAAAGGCGATGCCTACTGAGTAGGGTTAACATCAACCAATGAACAATAGTGTGAGGAGGATAGAGTAGGAAGGGCATACTACTTAATTCAGTGGGTTTGTGTTTTACGGACACGTGAAAGTTGTCTGCCAGAAAGACCAACCGAGGGTGTCCACCTCCAGCCTTTCTTTGACATCACATTCTTTCACGGTTCCTTGAAAGCGATAAATCTAATTTATGCATTTCATATCAAAGCAGTAAATCTAATTTACGTATTTGCTTAACCAGTAAGTTGTCAGTTCTATGCTGACCATAGCAACTATCATATCTCATAGGAATAGTTATGCGGCTATGACAAGGGGTTTTTACGTATTTTCTTAACCAGTAAGCTGTCAGTTCTATGCTGACCATAACAACTATCATATCTCATAGGAATAGTTATGCGGCTATGACAAGGGGTTTTTTTACGTATTTGCTTAACCAGTAAGCTGTCAGTTCTATGCTGACCATAGCAACTATCATATCTCATAGGAATAGTTATGCAGCTATGACAAGGGGTTTTTACGTATTTGCTTAAAACTGTAAATCTAATTTACCAGTTCAGATTACGTGAATAATTCACGTATATATCTATCAGTTTCTAATTCTTTCTTTTGCAGTAGTTGATTGTGTACTGTTTTCGTGTTGTAAACCATATAAACAATTTATATGAATAATAAAAACAGTTAATCAGTTTAGAATACGTTAAGCAATTTGGTAATGTGACAAAGTCCCATTTCGGCCAGTCATCAGGCAAGTAAAGGGGCTCCCAGGAAAGATAGAGAGTCACAAGGACTGCTTAAGTACTTTCTTTCCTAGGCAGAACCATCTCTTCACAAGGGAGATCGACAGCTCTTACTAAGGTACTTTATTGCTTCATCACATTCTTAGATGAACTTAACATATTGAAAACTAAATGTACAGAAAACATAAAGAAAGCATAAAGTCACTTTTATCTTTCTTGGTCGGAAAACCGAACCAAGAAAATCACATTTTATTCGGTTCAGGTTTTAAGCTGCAAATCTAAGAATTCAAACTGATAAAATATGTATGCATCCACCATGCATAAGGTATAATTATTTTAGAAAATCAATTTAACGGGAAAACCTTGTGCTCTGATACCACTGTTGGGTTTCGACTGTTCAAACCCGGGTTTTGACTGTTCAAACCCATTGATTAACTTTTAAGCTCAAGCTGCGGAAAGACCGTAGAACAAAAATTTCTATGTCTAACTTAAGCCAAGGATTAAAATTTATATCGTTCTTTTAATCCTTTAAGGATCTATTCCCGTAATCGATTTCTAAAACTTAAATCTATTTAACAAGTAAATAAATTTATATAACATTTATACCTTGTATCCAAATTCCAATTGGATTGTAGTCGCGTCTCGTAGCACCAGACGTCTGATGCCTCTATCGGTTGTCCACCAGGAATAACCAGAGAGCGGTTATTTCTTTTGCCAGAAATACTATAACCGCGTTATTCGCAAAAACACTATTCACCGAAATCCCGCAAACACTATTCAATAACTCGAAAGATAATACGTATCTGATACGTATAACTTTCGTTTAAACCGCAAATACTATTTGGAAGAGAAAAACTTGATTCGATTCGATCCGATCTGATTCGGTTCAAATGGAATTCACTGTTTTTTCTCTACCCTTTCACCCCTATTTATAGCATTTGGATATGTGGTAAATGACCATTTTGCCCCTTAAGCAATTTGGTAAAAACCAAATTGCCATTGTATAGGCGGTTCAAAAACATGAGATATCAAATTGAATTTGATTTGTGCTCTTCAATTTTTTCTTTGACTTTAATTTGTCCTTTGACCTTATTCAAAAATTTCGGCCAAATGAATTTAATCAAGTTAATTTGGCCGAATGAAATAGTGATGGATTAAAAAATATATTAATTCATAATTAATATATTAATCCATTTAATTAATTATATAATTGTTCTGAACAATTATATTTCTTGCGGTCGTTGTTTCGGTAAATTCATACAACGTGTCGAACACGCTTATAAATTTAATGTGTTTTAAGCTTGTCATCTCTATGACATTTATTTATTAATTATAACATTTATAATTAATCAAATAAATTAATTCTCTGATTACTTTCCTATTGGTGTGACCCGATAGGATCTGTGTTATGTTGGTAAATAGAATTAAAACCGTTTTAACTTCTATAATCATGAGAGGCATCTGGCAAAACGCATCATGACCATCCAATTACACAGATGATGCTGTATAGTACAATATCACGATCCAGTAAACTATTTTACTCGTGTTTAATTCTTTCATCTCATAGCTGTCAGATTAATTTCAAGGTAGGTTTGTGTCATCCTTGCAAATTAATCTTTTCTTGATCTTGAACAGATTATCAAATACGATTAACTCTTGTTAATCATACCGCATGCAGATAATCTTATTCTATCAAGGGGCCCAGTGACACTATAACTCGTATAATAAATACGAGGGACAATAGTACTTTTGGTAGACCATCACTACCTCAGCTAAGTTATGTATACCGAAGAGCTACCGTTATAGCTACTTTTTACAGATAGCGTTAGGTAACAATCACACATACACATCTCTTAGTTAGGAAAGATGAATATCTCATACTGTAGAACTTAACACTGAATGAAAGCATTAATGACACGAACACAATTCCGTATAATGTTTCATTCGGGGTCTGTCAAATACCATGTTCCTAGAACATGTATCTATGTGATTAAAATGACAACTCTGTGTCTATGGTCTGTAAAACTTGACCATCTTTTAATCCACATACTAACCTTATAGCGGTAATTAGTGTTCCTGCTAATTACCTTGGTCAGTGACCTTTTTTAGAGTATTATCATCTATATTATGAAGTTTCACAATTCCAGTCATTAACTCGAAATGATTCATAAATTCAATAATACTCAAGGAAACAAAATGACATTTAATCATTCAATTCATGAACAAAGCTTTATATAATTAAATTATCGTATTATTGACTTCTAGATTATTACAAACTAACAGGTTTGATCTCAAAATTACAGTTTGTAACAGTTGGCGGGTTTATACTAGAATTAGGATCATTCGCGCGCGGTACGCAATAGTCTCGTAGAAATTTGGGTCTTGCTGCATCGTGAACTTCATTATCACCATTATTCTGTCTTCCATTGTTGATCGGTTCGTTCGGTGGGATATTCATGTTGATCGAATCTGAGTCCTCTTCGCTTTCAGAATTATTTGATGAAGAACTATGATTGGTTCTTATCGGTGATGTGGAAGCGAATTGTCCTCTCCTACTAGCAATCCTCTCGAATCTTCGTACAGATGATTCAGCCAGCGTACAGTGTCCTAAAAAGAAAAGAAAATTAAACTAAAAACTGAAAATAAAAAGAAAATAAAAAGTAAAAACGAAATTGAAAATAAAAGAAAAATAAAAATGCAGAAAATAAAAAGAAATTTAGGCGTTTCTAATTAATTGGATTCAATGGTCAAAGCAATGACGTCTTGCGAGGCCTTGCACAATGAACCGTTATTCCCCGGCAACGGCGCCAAAAAGCTTGATCACTCAGAAGAGAGCAATGTTTCTTTTAATATTTATAAACTCGTAAATGCTATCGGTTCGGACTGCAAGCGCACAATCCTATCGAGTAGTATATTCGAGGTCGATCCACAGGGAATATTGGTTCAATGCTTTGAGCGATCGAATCACAATCTTTCGAAAGACTAGACGAAATCTGTAAATTGAGGGATGTTGTTGTGATCAATGTAAATTAGGAAGCAATTAAAAGTAATTAAAATAAAGATAGAGATGAGAATTCCTAGGGTTTCGGCACACCATTGCCACTCAATCCGCCTTGACAATATATTCCTGTTGTGTCTGATTTCCTGTTGTTGTTAATGAAAGACACCACATAGGTCACTGCGGTTTATGTTACGCAAGAATGACAGATCTTTCACCGAGATTCTACATAGGACACTGCGATTTACCTTACGTAAATGTCTGATCTCTCAAATACCCCAAATTACTACACAAATCACTGCGATTTATTTTACGCAAGTGATGGAATTTGGTACGCGTTTTGTTGGTCTGGTTTATGGTTTTCCCACTAAGGTTTTCTTCACATAAACCTAATAGATCTCAACGAGGCTAACTCATACAAATAGTTTCTCTTGCCATTAAAGCACTGTCACTACCCTAACGGTCTCAAACTAGATCATTGAAATTAGATGAAGAGATAGTAGATCACAAAAGCATTTTGTTTCAACAACAAGAAATCATAATCAACAGAAATATATGTATCAAAACATCAAGAGTAACAAGGTTTACTGCCTAGCCCTAAGAAAAGGAACTTAGCCGCGGAACGGCATTGTTACAAGCACCCCTCTCATCTCTCTTTAATCAAATCTAACCCTAATTACAAAGATAAGTTATTCTTCTGCCCAGAGGCCTTATATAAGAGTGTAGGGACGTGTAGAGGTTGAGTAGGGGCTAAGAAACTGATCTGGAAACAGCTGTCGGCAATTATTCTCCAAAAGGTGCCTTCGGATACGGACCGTATCAGGCAATACGGTCTGTATTAAGACCTTGACAGTTAGAGTTTAATGCTTCCAGCGCCATCTTCTGGTCTGTGCTAGGCTTGGTCCGTATTAGCCAATACGGACCGTAACAGAGACTTAGTCGATGAGCGTCGCTGATCCGATTGACCCGATTCTAGCTCCATTTGATGTAAAATAGTCCCAAAACCTGTATTCTGCAATAAAACATAAAGAAGGGTGACAGTAGCCTTTTTCTCTAATAAAGTAAACATAAGTGTGAGAAAATATGCAAAACCTAAGCCAAAACCCTACGTAAATCATCATTATTTTGACTCTGATCAGTACCAGATGCTGATGATGAGTCGATCGTCACTGATAGCACAGAGCATTTCAGTCATCTTCTATGAATGCCACATAGTAACCACCGAGTCTCACTAGCTTCTCGCTATGTACTTCACTTTTTTGGTTTAATTTTAAAGTTTAAATTTGGATGTGTTAACTCAAGACACAGATGATTTTGGATGTCAAGCTTCGGCGTATTCATATGCGGTACTACGAGATGATGGACCTCTATCTCATCAACCTGGGTTATACAATATTGCTACTATGCAGAGTGGGAGTGTCATCATCAAAGCATCTCTCATTGCAAGACTAGTGGAACGATGTCGTCCCGAGACCCATACGTTTCACTTACCATTTGGAGAGATAACGGTGACATTTCAGGATGTCAGTGCCCTTTGGGGTTTGCCTATCAGTGGTACACCCGTCGGTGGTGTATATAACGGTACTCATTTTTCTGAGTACATTGACTCGTTGTTGGGAGATGATCCAAGCGAGATACAGGGGCATGGTGGGACATCTAATACCATATACATGACCAAGTTGCGACAGCACTTCAATGCCAGTCTGACTGCAGATTCCACTTCCGAGGAGATTCAGCGGTAATACTTGTAAACTCTTTATATTAAATGTTGATATCTTAAAATTATTAGATTTTTATTATCTACATTGAATTGCAGATATACACAGGGATTCGTGATGGGCCTCTTTGGATCTGTCATGTTTGTTGATTCCAACGGCGATGCCGTCCCGATGATGTATCTGCCGCTGTTGGAGGACCTTGACAGGCCGTCGAGGTACAATTGGGGTGGGGATGTCTTAGCCCACCTGTACCATAGCCTTTGCAATGCTTGTAAGGTAAGTCTCTAGCTCTTTTCTCATTTAATTTTGTTCTCAATCAAGCTAAAGACCTTGATAGCTAACAATCTTGAAAATGCAGAATGAGGCAAAACAAATGTATGGACGGGTTTTAGTGCTGCAACATTGGTCATGATCACGGCTGCCAGTGGGTTGTCCTAGACCGAATAAGCCCGAACCGGATTGGGGACAGCCAGATATTCATATATGCCCTGCATATGGCAATAAATGGCACGGTACCCACCACTACGTTGATCAAGGCCACGATATTCATGATGCGCCGTTAGTTAGAGCTTCTGAGATTCCATCTCCCCTCCGAGAGCAACCACAATGGGACTACCATCAGTGGGTCCATGACTAGCTGGCATGCCTACTATGACGAGCAGGGATGTGCAGTGTTACCTCCGGTATGTCATATTTTTTAATATGTCAAGTTAGGACAAATTTCTTTCTTCAGAGCAAAATTAGATTATTTGTATGTTTGAAGGGTCCGCAATACATGCCGCCACCGTCAGTGCAACATGAGGCTCCGGAGTTTGAACCTATGGACATGGAGGGACTATCTTTCAGTCTGGATGATTTGGATAGACTTTCACCCGTTCAGGAGCAGAGACAACAACGATATGCTACAAAGAGGCCACACGATAGAGAGACCAGTGGTAGTGGGACACAGACTCAGCATGATTATGCGACTGGATTGGCAGAGTCCATCTTCTCTACACCCTTGCCAGTCACTAGGGGTAAGGATGAGTCAGTCTGGGATACCGCAGTACGGGTGAGCAGAGAGGTTGAGGCTGATGTCGTTAACAGGGGACAACTGACATCGCGGGTGAGCAGGGAGTTTGCCCAGGAGTATGGGAGGGACTACCAGACAAAGTTAACAGGGGACAATCGGCACCACGATGGTCCCCCTCTGGGTAGCCTTCGCCACTGACCATAGGTTTTTATAGTAGTTTTAGTTAGATTATTTTATAGTATTTATATTTGGCATACTATGTTTGGTATTTTATGTGTGAATTATATTATGGTATTGTTATGGTAGTATTTATATTTTTTTAGATCTCTTTTATTTAGAAAATTATACTAAAATAAACTAAATTATGCTAAATAATGCTAAAATAAACTAAATTATGCTAAATATGCTATTATACTAAAATAAACTAAATTATGCTAATTATGCTAAATTATACTAAAATAAATTGGTTTTGTTTGAATATATAAACAACAAAACAACAATAACAAAATGCTAAGTGTACAACATAAAATCTAACAATCCAAACATAAAATACTACAAATCCAAACATAATATATTACAATCCGGTCTAACATAAAAATACTACAAGCATATGGTCATTTGAGAAAGATTATGGCTTACGAGTAGTGGAACTTTCTCCCGTAGTCTGCAAAGACCTGCAACAGCACGCTAAACACACTCTCACATTTCGAAACGATAGTCGTCTACCATATCTGCATTTTTGTCAATACATTTTGGGTGAACGGCTACGCCACAGAGAGACAAAAGAACATCTCCGCAATATCTCACTTGACAAGACTTGTGGGGCACACTTCCCATTCAGGTGGAGGGTCGATATCCCCGAAGTTCTCGTCAAGAACGTTTCTAATAGTCGGATCATCCGTGGTCATGTATTTTTCTTCAACATCTTTAGGTGGAAGAAAACGAGATAAACGTCTCTTCAAGTGGGCTTCACCCCTCCAAAATTTTTTTGTGAGGTATATGCGAGCATTGCGTGCAGTTTCACTTCTTCCTTTTCGAAGTTCGAGTTTGGGTGTCATGGTAAGATCTACGGTTTGTTAGACAATTTATATTAATTCTAAACATTTTCTAAAAAAAATAAAAATAAAAAAATACCTTAAAATCGCCCTTTTCACCTCGGAAATCGCCTTCTCTTTCTCTTTTTCTCTTCTGGAGAGTTTGAGTGTGTTGTGAGAGGGAGAAGAGAGAAAACGGGGTATTTATATATTCTGAAATACAAAAAAAAATATCTCAACCGGCTTTTTTTAGCTAATTTGAACATTTTTTAAAAATATCAGCTGGATATAATTATTAATTTGTATTTAATTATGGATATTAATAAAAAATATCGGGCCTATGGTTCGCATTAATTTTTGAATATAGGCGATGTCTTTCATATGTAATTTCGAATACCTGCATGCATGACTCGTATCCCATATAAGAAATTAAAATTTCAAACTTGTATCCCTTATAAGAAATTTGTTTGATCGACTTTTATAAAAGAATATGAATCTCAACACGTTGCATCGGTAGTAGTTGTATGAGGCGTCCTTAGTAGGATCTAGATCTACTGCTATCCGACAGTGAAAGTTACTTTTGAGATGCTCATAATTAATTTATTGAATTTGGGATAAAAAGTCACCAAAAATTCAGGATTCTAAATAGCTAGTTCTAGTTACGCAATAACTGCAATGTGACTTTTTCGGACCTTAAAATCTATATCGTTATTAACCGCTTTTTTTTTTTTTTATAATGATTCTAAATAGCTAGTTATGGTTGCACTATAGTTTTTTCGGATCTTAAAAGTTTTAGCGCTAGAATCGCTATTTAGAACCTTGATAAAATCTAACACAATAGAGCGTGCGTGATGCAGAGGATAAAAATTCATTTAGATGAAGATTAAGAATTTTAAATATAAATTTTATGAAAATATAATTTAAAGTCAATCTAATAATCTACACTAATTGCAATATTATCAACGGAATAATTTTTTTCACAAACTGCATTATTAAACAAGGAAAACCAAAAAATATATTTTATTTTTTAACCTTGGCAATGAATAAAATAGACAAGTACCAATTACAAGTTAATACAAAACCTTCGCGTGATTTACATACAAAATTTTAATACAAATATATATAAATATATATATATATATATATATATATATATATATATATATATATATAATCTGGCTAATATGCTACTGGTAGCATAGAGGGCATCTGTGCTATGGCTCAATATTTGAGTTTTCAAAATTCTAACGGTCGATCCAAACCGTTCAACATGATCTCCATATGAATATGTACTTGCAAACCAAATTTTACATTTTTTTAAAATTTTTTTACTATTTTTTTAGATAAGGTAGAAAATTCTATATATATAGGAGTTGGCTACGGTGCTACGCGTAGTATAGAGACCTCCGTGCTACGGCTCAATATTTGAGTTTTCAAAATCCTAACGGTCGATCTGAACCTTTCAACATGATCTCCATATGAATATGTACTTGCAAACCAAATTTTACATTTTTTAGAATTTTTTTACTATTTTTTTGGATAGGTAGAAAATCACTTGATCTGAATGGCACAAAATTTTCAGATCAAGTGATTTACTACCTTATCTAAAAAAATAGTAAAAATTTCTAAAAAATGTAAAATTTGGTTTGCAAGTATATATTCATATGGAGATCATGTTGAACGGTTTCGAATCGACCGTTAGGATTTTGAAAACTCAAATACTGAGCCGTAGCAAGGATGCCCTCTATGCTATGCATAACATATTAGCATATGTATATATATATATATATATGTATGTATATATATATATGTATGTATATATCTATGTATGTATATATATATATTATGTATGTATATATATATATATGTATGTATGTATATATATATGTATGTATATATATATATATATATG
>JAJGRW010000408.1:0-21004 GCA_025461045.1 Carex parvula | reverse complement strand
AGGCTTCCAATACTCGCTCCATATTTAAACGTTTAGCTAGCTACGAGAATGTATCGTGAGCAAATTGTTGAAGTAAAGTAAAATAGTTTGGTCCAAAAGAGAACAAGGTCTAAAATTCTAGAACAATATAGAAAATACCCTTGGAAAGAAAAAAATGCTGACTTTCTTTGATGGGTTTGACCTGACTAGCAGTTTGTAAACATTCTGAAGGATTTCGGTTCATCTTTGTTTGAAAGTAAAATAATGTAAACTAATGTTACTAAACACGACCTGCAGGGAACCTCGAGAAAATAATATAAAATTATCTGATGAAACAAAGAGATCTCATAAATGTACACGTTGCGGTTAAATTGGTCCTCTAGAAATAGCAAGAATGCAGTTCCACTCAAGACGGTGAGGTATCTCCAATGGCGAGAAAATACAACAATTGAAAGCCAAAAGGTTAGTCAATCAATAACTTGGTGTATTTAGGTTTTTTCCATTGATATTATATAATTGTTCTAATTCAAACTCTTTTGTAGAGTTATAAGCAAAGGTGATGAATCAAAGAAGATTGTGTGTTTACCTAGTATCTTCAAGCTACTTCAAGAAAAAAAATATATACCTTTTTAGTACACGGGCATTTGCAAAAGCATTGACGGTCATCTTGATTTAATATCTTTTGTAGTGTTACAAGCAAAGATTTCGATTTGTTTGTAGTTCAATGTTTACAAGCAAAGATTTTAGTTTGCTTCTAGTATGAAATTGATTATTTTTAGGACTTCTTATGCATTGTTGAGCATATTCTTTGAAATTTAACTTAGTTTTGACACTCAGATATCATAATGGAGCTTTTTCGCTCCTTTTTAACTGTTGTACCAGTTGGTACCAACCTTCTTGTACCTACTGGTATGAATTATGTGATGTTTGAACCTTTTTCCTTAATACTAAATAAAGTTGACGATCAATTTGAAATTTTCATAATTCAATTTACATATTATGCAAGGATCTTGATGGATTCGAACCATCATCCCTCCAAAGATTCAGGGACTCTTGTCCAAATGTTTGAGCTAAAGATCCATTTCAAAAGGCAAACTAAGGATTGTACATCTGATACACGTCCAAAAGAAATATTGAAAACAAGTGTCACAACCTTAGTACAGAAATCCAGTACCAACATACATGGTTTAAACTTGCTTACAACTATAAGAGAGAAACATCATTACTAATAGTATAAGCATTTACTATGTAAAAAAAAAAATAGTATAAGCATTTACCTTCAAGGTCTCCGTGAGTACATGATCTTGTTGCTCATTTTATATATGTCTGACGAGTGTAATTGTATGAAAGATGTTTAATGATTTAAAGCAAACTGTTTTTTTATTTTTTATTTTTAATTAAAGCTCTTCAAAAGCTAATGTAAGTGCCTTTTGTTATTTTCACAGTAGCTCCATTAATACATAATAAATTATGCACAAGAGCACAAAATAAAATATGCTCTCTATTTGTGTCCTTCAAGATACTTATGCAGGCAATTTCATCTATCCCTCACTAAAATGTTCAACTTTGAAATTACTCCAACGAGAAATTTAATTTGTACCCTAAAGTACATCGGAGGGGTGTATGAAGTAAAAAAGCCTAATGAAAACAAAAAATGCAATGCAAAACTAAATAAACTTCAGAATAGCCACTGCTGATAGCTTCTATTCCAACATAACCAGTACTGCTATATAAGTCTAACCATTGACCTGGTCTTAGTGAAGCAGGGTTAATTACCTCCAACAGCCTATAAACCAAATTTTACAACACAAATACAAAAACATCAAAAGTCTTTCTTCCCAAACTAAGGATTAAAATATTAATTTTTTGGCACCATCTCAGTCAGGCAAGGTCTGTAATATCAATGATCCTAGTTCGATCAATCCTTTTTTAGTCCTTATTGGTATATGCTTGGCTTGTATATTGCCTATTTGAAAAATTGAGGCTATATTGGTGGATCTTAATCAATTAACCAAGATTTAATTGCTCAATGTATATTAACAATAGTTATGGAAAGTTGAATTGAAGGACGAGACTATGAAAAACTAAAGATCAGTTAACCAAGAGGAGCTTTATAAATGCACAATTCCACGCATACTTAGTTGCAAAATATATAGCTGCGAAACAAAAGAGTTTTGGTTAAGAGACGACAACCCAATAATACTAAAGTCAGTAAGGCATACAAGAATGTTACGACATTTTCCTGCGATGGCATATATCAATTGGTACACCAACACTAGGACAAGAATTGCACCAACTATTTCCTTATAGAATGAAATCATGTTTGTTGTTGAATGATAAAAAGAAGACAACAATAATTGTATAGCCTGGAGGTACCAGTACTAAATTTTTTTTGGTATTAATGAATTCAATGGAGAAAACAAGAAATGACCGGTAAATAACCTGAAGCAACTTATGAGTGGTACGAGGAGGGGTCCAGAGAAATGTTAGAGGCTTAGAGCTGTCGAGGTAATAAAAGCACCTGTGAAATTCAATTAACAAAAGGGCCATTACTTTGATTAGTTTAAATAGGCGAAATCAATTAGATCTCCAAATCTAGTTTCAATAATTGTACGATCCAAACCTTTGATTAGTCTAAACAAGATCAAAATCACAAAACCTATAAAATAAAGATGAGGAATAACCTCGGGTTGAGATGAGAGAGGAGAACCTCTCATTAGTACAAATGAAATTCAAGCTCAATAGCTTCAGCTTCGAATTTTCTCGGTTCCGCTGAGGTAGACATACACACGAGGGAGAACTGGGGCTGATTTTTTTTTTCCCGTGCAATCTCCTTCAACAGGAAATATCAAGGTGTGAGTGTTTGGGAGGAAGAAACAGGACATCTCCATTAAAAAATAAAGGGTATATTGGTCCATATAATTTTTATAATAATGAAATAAAAAGTTAAATAATAAAAAGGGATAGAAGAAAGAATATTGAATTTTAATGGAGATATTGGATATCACGGTGTTTTGATGACAAAATTGGTTATTTCAAAAGTTTAGATGGGTACACTGCAAATTTTTCTGTTATAATAAACGTTATAGTGACAAATGAATTATTCGGGTTCAGTTCGGCGAGGTCAAAAGTTCGTTATTCAGAAATAATTCGGGTATAATTCAGGAATGATTCGGAATTATCTGGATCAGAGATCTCAGACATACAGGGAAAAAAAAACCAAAAAAATATATTCTGAAAAATATTCGGGAAAAATTCACGAATAATTTGTAAAATTAAGAATTCATGAATTATTCGAGAATAATTTGGTCAAAGTTCGGTCAACCGAATAATTCGACGTTCGTTTCGTCATCACAAAAGAAACGAATTATTCGCGAATAATTTGCAAATCTTGTAACTATGATAGACGTCCATTAAACTAGAGCGGACATCAGGTCTACTTTTGAATTTGATGGTTTCTAAGACTGTCTAATATGCTTTAAAATTTGTGTGTCTACTTCAACTTTTGTGTGCACGAGACTTAAAACAAATTAGACGGTGTTGAAGTCCATCAAACCCAACTTAAACACGACCTTCATACATGAGAATATATAAAAGTCAAGATGGGCATTCAGTATTGACCAAGTTAGATCCATTAGTAGAGTCTCCAACTTGACTTCCTTGCGGAAGCAACGCGGACTTGAAGAAAAAGAAAGCAACAAAGAACTAAATAACAAAAAAGTAGTTGGTATTTACATTGCAATTGTCAAGTTCTATTTTTGACTTTTATAAATCGAAAACAGAAAGGCATTTTATTGAGCAAGTTCTACGCATGTACACCGATAGAAAAAAATGAATTCGTATCCTTGCATTAACTCTAAAAAAAAGAATCTTTTGAGTTAATACATATGAATCGTACAATCTTCTTTAAGAGCCGTGCAGATCCCTGCATTATAGGCTAAGGCCGGATTGACTCCGTTTAATATCAGAAGGTTAAGATGGGTTAACTCAAAAGATACTGTTTTGAGTTAGTGCAGACTCAGAAAAAATGAACAAGTATTATTAAAACATTTTTGAAAATATTAGATTCAAAATTTGAATGAATGATTCCTTATGAATATTTATAATTAAAAACTTAACTCATCTTTATCTCAATTAAAAGTATTATTTAAATTGTTTTAAACTTCAATACAAATATACAACGAACTTGTTCTTTAGCAACATGGCATTTTATTGAGCATGGACAATGATTTTGCCTACCTATATATGATAAGAAGCTATAAATTTTGCAGAAGCGACAGAGATTTGTGTATCTTTTGGTGCTCCATTAAACTGAAAAAAAAAAAATAATCCATGCAATAGAATTTGTGTATCTTTTAGTGCAGAGGTTCTATTTAAGTATCTCCGCAATAGAATTTGGAGGACAAATTTGTGTTTCAGAGAAAAAAATAAGGCAACCAAATTTAAAAAATAAATGTGAACTCAAATTGAATTTTTCTTTTTTTAATAAAATCGATTTACATGGTTATCTCAATTAAAAACCATGTAATTTAAAGTGCTAAAAATGAGGTTATCTCAATTACGAATTGCAACATAAATTCTTCTATTGTCGTGAATACCTACCTCTCCATTTACATGGTTTTTACTGGAGAGCTCCAAACATTTTTTTTTTTTTTTTTAAAGAAGTGGCTATGCTACTGATTTCCATTATCATGAAAATCAAAATAGGTAATACAGCTGTTGGACTGGTACCACCTATGGTACCAGTAACGTAGTCCAACACAAACACAAATAGGTGTTGAGCCAATACCTACATACCCTCATACAAGACTACAGCAACAAAAGCATACTACAAACATTCAAGCATACAAACCATCAACATAATAAGCAAACTAGTCCCTGCAAAATAAGGAAAATACTAAAACTGAAAATATGCAATAAAGCCCCTAAAAATCTGAAGTTTCCAAGGGTACCAACTGATGAGACTGCGAACCAACTTCATCTTCCAAAGACATCTCTTCTCCATTCATATGGATTGAAACCTGTCCATCCCCCATGAAAGTTACCATGGTAGTTCCTATCAGGTCCTTTAGATTAGAAGGCAGTATTAGTGCAAGAGAAGAAGATAAATCTGATTTTTGCTGAGAAGCCCAAAAAAAAGAAAGAGCTAATATTTTGGAACCTATAGCTTGGATATCTTGTATAGTACCATTTTTAAAAACTACTCTTATCTCTATGAAGCCATAAAGTGCATAAGACTGCCCCTCTAATAATTTCCACTAAGTTGGCATCTTTCAAGGATATACAGTAATCAATCTCCCATAAGTCACCAATAGAAGAACCTTCAAAATGAAACTTATTAAAAGTTGAAATCCATCTCCAAATAGAATTAGCAACATGACAGGACACAAATAAATGATCCATGGATTCTAACTCATCACAATAAACACATTTTTTATCACAATAAACACATTTTTAAAGGAATTCTTGAGTGCCAAATACTATCATAACTATGGTTTGGAACCCCCAAGTTCTAACCACCTATATAATGAATTAACAGTGAACTGTCCATAGTTAGTCCATCTCTATAAAATCTGATTCTGTGAAACATTCAATGTAAAGCTAGAAAATTGAGACACTAAATCTCCCCATTCAATTAAAGATGGGCCATTTAATTGCCTAGAAAATTCAAGATTAATAGTATTGTTCCTAAAAACCTCTGAACATACTTTTACCGTCCTTACAAATTGAATGATTGAGAAAAGCTCGGATAAAATATCTATTAAGAAAAAAAAATTATATTTGATATAATAGTCAAATTTAAATGAACAGTGCAGCTGCGTCTGACACCCTTTATTTTTTTTCCGTTCAGTCTCCAACTCTCAACCAGAGGCGGATCCAAAATTTTTATCAGAGTAAGGCACTAAGTGGATTCAAACCCTTTGAAAGTTGTACTTGAATTATCTGTATTATAACAAATACCAATAAACTTATATAAAAAAAATTAGTTCAATACTAATAAAATGGGACCCCAGTTAATAATTCCTTCAAGTTATTTTTAGATTTTTTTTAATGAGTAGTATATATTAAATAACAAAATCATTCGTTCTATAAATTTTATTTCTAACTTCGTATGTTATAATAGTCATAGAACTGGCAACATCAGTATCAGTTTTTTACCAGCAAACTAGTATCAGAAATAAAACTCAAAACCTCCAGTTGTAGGCATACCAGTATCAATTTGTTTTTTAACAGGTGGATTGTAATCTAATTTGTAAAGCTAAATTCTTAAATATGAAGCAAAAAAAATAAGGTACAAGGAGAAAATTCTCCAATTCATGGCTCATCAGTAACTCTTGTTTTTGCGTGAGGGCGGAGAGAATGTCCAAATTCTAAGCGTGAGCGGCCGTCAACTAGGTTTTTTCTTTTGTTTTTGCTCTCTGAACTCAAGCGAAGAGCAAAAGGAAGGGACAAAGGGTAAGTTTTTTGCTCTCTGACTTTTTTTTTTCTCCAGGCATTACGAAGTCATTTTTTTTCCTTCCGAATCGAGCCAATTGCTCTTTGACTCTGGGGCTTAATTCTAAAGTTGTAAGTTTTTTTTCCTCACGCGAGCCAACAACACCGCACGAAGTCTTTTTTTTTATTTCCTACTGACTCCGCGTAGCGAACTAGAGATCAACTATTTTTTTGTATTTTGTCTAAGCGAAGCAGAGGATGGGCACGGGCTTCTATTTGCATTGGGCCAATTACTTTTTAATGGGCGGACAGGCTTCAAGCTTCAATTTTATTATTTTCTGAGTCAAGATTGGACACAGTTTCAATCAGAAGTAGCCACACTTGAAAATTTACACTGGGTCAGAATATTTTTTCCAATCAAGGAGTAGGCAAGTGCCTACCCCGACCCTGGATGGATCCACCAATGTACCCAGCACAGCAGGTAATTGCGCCAAGAAATTTATTTCATGCTATGACCCGTTACACAAAAAGACGTACAATTTTCACGAAATCTTTCTACAGACGTACTGGAGCTCGGTTCCTTCGACCCAAGACCAACACCGTTGTAACTGGTAACGGTCCAGATCTCACGGCCTCTGTCAGGACTCAGGAGTCGGGACCACAATTGAACCCCGTAAGAGGTAATGAACCAGGTCTAAACAAAAAAGTGAATTAGTTAATAAATTCAGTCTTCCTCTTTGTCTAGAAGTCTTTGTCAATGTTGACATTGACTCCATTGTTATTGGTACTAAACCCCCCCCCCCCCCCCCCCCCCCCCCCCCCCCCTCCTCTCTCTCTCTCTCTCTCTCTCTCTTCTCTCTGTGAATTTCTTGCTTGCTGTAAGCCTATTAACTCTTTATCTCTGCATGTGTAGCTTTTTAACATAATTTTACCTTTTGCTAGCTTTAGTTCTGATTTTTTTTTTTTTAAGAGAAATTCCTAGCTCGGTGGTCAAATTAGGAGTTAAACAATAAAAAAGGTATTCTTATTTAACTAAGAATCAGTTATTCCTGCCAAAACAGTTAGGATAAGCCACACCAGCTTTAGTACAGGGAATGATACAGAATCTTTGTTTCCTGTTTCTATTCTTTTCTTCTATTTTGTTTTTTTTAGACAGCAATTTCTTATTCTCTTCCTCTACTCGTTGTTCTATTTTAGTTGATTTGAGAAATTAAGCCTTGCGAATTGCCAACAGAGCTTAATCAGCAAGCACTTATACTACCAAAATTATTGATTTTAATATGGATAACAGATATATCCCCAATCCTAACAATATGTATTCATTTTGGGCAGGACTTATTCTTAAAATTCTAAAGAAAAAAAAGATGATCATGAACCAATTGGTGCCATCTTCGTGGCTGAATTAAGCAACTGTCAACTCACAATTCTTGAGATGCTGCCAGATGAGATAGCGCAAAACTTTGCAGCTTTAAATTGCAAAGATCAGCAAAGCGAGGATGAGAAAGAAAATACTGAGCTAGAGAGGCAGCTTGAGAGATTGCGCAAAAAGCTTCTCTCTCTTAACTCAAATTCACCTCATTCAGCATTTGAGAGTTTGCAAATAACAACCAAAATCCAACAAATTACCAAAACTCTGACAAGCTCCGACAAGTCGGAATTTGGGTGCAGTATTCTCCATGAAGCAATGTTGAGGATAGAACAAGAGTTTGTAAACCTTCTCTTTCACTATAAACAATCACATGTGGGGCCTGAAATAACATCCTTTCGTTCTAGTGAAGAAAACTTTGAAGATCTTTCAATCAACTCTTTTGGAGACGATTTAATTGAAGCCAAAAATTTGCAGATTGAGATTGGCAATTTATCAGCTGAGCAATCAGTGATCGATTTAGTGAACCCTTTGGTGCTTCCTACCCTAAAATCAATTGCCGAATTAATGTTCATTTCAAATTATGAGGAGGAGTTGATCGAAGCTTATGTAAATGCGAGAATGGAAGCCATAGATGAAATTCTACTTAAGCTTCGATTTGAAAAAATTAGTATTGAAGAGGTTTCAAATATGGAGTGGACCAAAGTAAACTCTTTGATAAAGAGGTGGAATTGGGTTTTTAAAATATTTGTTCGAGTTTATCTCACAAGTGAAAGGCGTTTAATTGAACTGATTTTTGGCGATATTTCAAAAAGTCTAGCTAGTTCTTGCTTTTCTGAAATCTCTAAAGTTCCGATGGTTCACCTGATGAGCTTTCCTACTACAGTGGCAATATGTAACCTGAAAACTGAAAAACTATTCTGGGTACTTGATATGCATGAAACACTGGTTGAGATGCTTGGAGATGTAAAGAATTTGTACCATGAGCAGATTGATGGTAGCATATTGGCAGAATATAGAGAAGTTTTGCTGAGGTTGGGGGAATTTGCTAAGGGGATACTGATTGAATTTAGAAGTGCAATCCAATCAAACACGTCCAAAACTGTGCTTGCCAATGGAGCAGTGCATCCGATAACAAGGTATGTAATGAATTACATCCAAACCCTCTCAGCATACAGTAGCACACTTGAGTCTCTCTTGGAGGGCAGAAAAGGAAAAGAGGAATACTATGCATCAATAGCAATTATACTCGAATCAAACCTTGAATCAAGGTCACGGTTCTATACAGATGAGGCATTGAAAAACATTTTCATGATGAATAATATTTGCTACATGGTGCAAAAAGTGAAGGATTCAGACCTTAGAAGCATTATGGGTGACAATTGGATTAGGTCTCATAACGGACGGTTTCAAACATTTGCCATGAACTATGAGAGGGCCTCATGGGGTTCGGTGCTTAGTTTTTTGAGAGATGAGGGGATTTGCCATCCAGGGTCTAGCATTCCATCAAGAAGCGTGCTCAAGGAGCGGTTTAAAGGGTTCAACTCAGGTTTTGAAGATGCCTATCGGGTCCAAACTGGCTGGCTTGTGCCGAATTCGCAACTCAGGGATGATTTGAGAATTTCAACATCTTTAAAGGTGTTGCAGGGTTATAGAACTTTTGTCGGGAGGTATGGGACATGCCTTGATGGGGTCAGGCATCGTGACCGGTACATCAAGTATCGGCCAGATGATCTTGAAGGGTTCATACTTGATCTTTTTGAGGGGAAACAGAGGTCACTCCATGGTGTTTATCAAAGGTGAGATTATAAATTGAATCGGGTAATTATTGTGAAGGTTTAGCTTTATTATTTATAAGTGGAAGTTTTTGAACATCAAGATTTATTTTTAGGTATTTTTTTTTTCTTTTATGCTTGTAATAATGACTGTTGTATTGCTAGTGGGCCACCTTTACTACGCAAACTTTCTAATAATAATTTACCTTACTGGTATTGTTAATGATATATTACTCTTACCTATAATTTTTTTGAAGTTTTGATACTGCTTTTGGGTTTATACTTTTTGATACATAATGAATACCTGGGCCAGATTTTTTTTTTTCTTATTTAAAGAAACAGGTCATCATAACTTGTATGTTTCTAATATAGTTTTGACTAGTTCATCTGTTAAAACCTTTATTAATTATCAGTGAATAGCATGCACCACTAGAAACAATTTGTTGTTTTTAAAAGACAGAAATTACCATGGGGACAATGATACCCAATACCTTCAAGCTAATTTTATTTAATTAACTGAGTCCGGATCCTCTGAAGTAACTGAAATTTTGAGTTTAGACCCAGACCGTCTGATCAGAATTATGTCAGATTCATGGCCAGAGCAGATGGGACAGTCTGGATCTAAACTCAACATTATAATTACTTTGGGTGATATGAATTTGAATTAACTGGCAAGCCTAAGAAGCTTCTCTCTGTAAAGATTTACTATTAACAAATTTAGGTTCTTGAATAACGCCATTTTCGCCTGCTAAAACGACCACTCTTTCTCTATCTAAAGATAGTCATTTTCCATTCTCCTACAAGAAAAGGTTGAAAAACAAAATTCTCTCTTTTCCTCTCTCTCCCACTCTCCCGCTCTCTTTTTTTGAAAATACTTGGTAGTGGCTACCAAGTTTGTTTTTATAAATTAAAGAAATATCCGATTACAATGCATCATCTTAGTCTCACAGCCTTACTGTTACACCTCACCACTGGATCAACTATACTTCAATCCCCGCTCACTACGAGTAAACTACACAACACAATGAATTGAAGTAAGAACAACGGTACCCTAACAGGAGAAACAGAGAAAAACAGGAAAAAACTGCAAATAAAAATTCATCCATTGTCTAGCCACATCTGACAGTCATGGGCTATCCGCTCGGCCAGATAGCGTGGCTCTAGCTTCGCACCTCCGAAGATGACCATATTTCTGTGTTTCCATAGCTCCCATAGGGTGCACAGGAAATGAGTAGCCCATTCATTTTCCTTTTTACCTCCCCTTGCCATGTTTGAAGCATGCCAGATCTCCTCCACTGTCATTCGTTGGTGCATTAGTCTGTAGCCCAAGGCCTCCGATACAAGGTACCAAATGTGTGTAGCATATGGACATAGGAACAAGAGGTGTAGGGCAGTTTCGAAAGGGCAATCCCCGCATAGAACGCATTCAGAGTCGCAGTACATGTTTCGCCTCCCCATTACCTCGTGAGTTAGCAATTTGTCTCTCAAAAGCATGATCCCAAAAACCTTCACCGTAGGGGGCGCCTTGGAGCTCCACACTTCCATGAAAGGCCATTTAGTTTTTCCAGCAGTAACTAATACCTTGTATGCCGACCCAGCTGTGTACTCCGCTCTTGTGTTCCATCTCCAAATAATCCGATCATCACCTTGACTCAATATCAGATTCTGTAGCTCCTCATTTTCAGGTGCTATTTGGTGAGCAATATGATAGGCATCTCCCAATAAAACTAAAGGCTGCCGCAGCCCCGTGGGTGCCGTGCCAAACACTGCTAAGGGTAGACCTGCCCATGCATCGAACCAGTATGATATCCCCATGCCGTCACCTATACTCCATTGAGTAGACCAAGTAAAGATGACATGTATCCTCACTAACTGCCTCCAGAAAAAGGATCCGCTTACCATCCAAAGCAACGGACCCTTCGCATATGTTCGTCGTTGCCGCAATCTATAGATAACCATGGACCAGAGAGACGTCGGCTCAGCATGCAACCTCCACCACCACCTTAATAATAGAGCTTCATTTCTCAGTTCTAAGTCCGGTATGCCCAAACCACCTACAGCCCGTTGCAAGCAAACAGTCGGCCAATTCAACAAATGGACCGCTTGAGCGGTGCTATCGCTCCTCCCCCACAAGAAGTCTCTGCGTATCTTGTCAATTCTATTAATGGTCCATTTCGGCAACCGGAAGTAGGCCATAAAGTAAACCGGAATCGATGAGATAACAGAGTTGATTAGTTGGAGCCGGCCCCCACGTGAAATGAGTTTGCCCTTCCATCCCGCAAGCCGTTTTTCTATTTTTTCCACCAGCGGCATAAACATCTCTCTCGTTGGCCTTTGGATTGTCAAGGGCATTCCAAGATAGGTCATGGGAAAGGTCGAGGAAGCACAACCGAGAATTGACCGTAGCATTTTTCGTTGGCTGTGTTGCAAATTTAAAGGAACAAACGTGCTCTTTTGAAAATTAATCTTCAAACCAGAAATTTTGTAAAAAGGCTTAGGACAATTTTGAGGGTTGCCACTGTTTCCACATCCGCATTCGCGACGAAGGCAGTGTCGTCTGCGTATTGCATAGCGATGATCAATTCGGGAAATTTTGAAGAGATGGGGTTTATGAGCATAGTGTTGACAGCTCCTATCATTCTTTGCAACACGTCCACCGCCAAATTGAATAAGAGAGGCGAGAGTGGGTCGCCTTGCCGTAAGCCTCGGCAATGCATCATAAATGGTGATGCCTCTCCATTCAATAATACTCGTGACGACGCTGTACAAAGCAAGCTCTGTATCCATTTGATCCAACAATCTGAGAAGCCTCTAGCTTTCATAACCGCCAACAAAAATGGCCATTCAACCGAGTCGAAGGCTTTCGCGAAGTCAAATTTTGCAAAGAAAGCCGGTCGACGCGTGACATCGATGTGTTGCAGAACTTCGCGGGTCGCATTAAAGTTTTCCGAGATTTGCCGGCCTCGAATGAATGCCGTTTGGAACGGCGAAATCAATTCCGGCATCTTAGCCGCCAGCCTCATTGCAAGAACTTTAGCAATTAATTTCGGCATAATATTAATAATGCTTATAGGCCTATAGTCCGTGACCTCCTGTGGGGATTCCTTTTTTGGAATGAAAACCACGTTTGCCTGATTGATAGCCTTCAAGTTAAATTCATGTTGATTAAAAGCTGCCATTATTTGCATGATTTGTGGCCGCAAGACCTCCCAATTAATTTGTAAGAACTCGCTTGTTAGGCCGTCAGGCCCCGAGGCCCTGTTTTTTGCCAAGTTTTTTACTGCAAGGTGCACTTCTTCCTCTGTAAATGGTCCCTCCAACTCGTGCAAGTCCGGGTTAGCCCGGTAAAGAGAAGTCGGGTCAAACGGCAGTAGGTGCTCACTGTTTGTTGTCCCCACCGTTTGCTTGAGATGGCAATAGAAAACCCCCTGTATATGACCCTCTATGACCACCTGGCCCGCTGTATTCATAATTGAGTCTACCCGGTTCTTCCTACACCGCGCTGACGCGTACGCATGGAAGAAACGGATATTTTTGTCTCCTTCTCGTAGCCACTTGCATCGTGCTCTTTGTCTCCACCTAGACTCGATGATGTTAGCCAAGGAAAACACCCTTTCCCTCATCTTTATTCGCATTAGAAATTGCTGCTCATCCAGAGGGTGTACCTCCTCAGCCCTGTCTAGCTCCAATATTTTTTCTTTGCAATACTTGAGTTCTTCATTGCAAAATTTGAAATGTGCTAAGTGCCAATTCCTGAGGGCCACCTGCAGTGCCTCAGTTCTCACCCTTAATCCATCAGCACAATTCTGATTAGTTGGTAAATTTTCCCAAATGTTTTGGATGATTTGTTTCACTTCCGGATATGCCAACCAAAAGTTTTCTAACCGAAAAGGCTTCCTTGTAGTTGTTTGTTGTCGACAGTGTAGAACCAAGGGAGCATGGTCCGACACCGCCATTTCAGAAGCATTCAAGGTTATAATTTGAAACTTGTTTGACATATTACCGGTAATGAAAAATCTGTCCAGTTTTGAAAGAATCGGTTGTGGCCTTTTACTAGACCAAGTGAAGGATCTATTTTTGAGTGGAACATCGACAAGGCCAACTTCTCTCTCTCTCTCTCTCTCTCTCTCTCTCCTCTAGCTCCCCCCATCCCACACACCCAAAGTCTGGCATTTTGCCAGCACCACTCAAACATAATAATTTCTAAACAAAGCCATGAGGAAGTTATGCCCGACCGACCGAGAGGATGCATTAGACACGGTGCTGGAGGTGCCGATACCTGAGGAGATGTACAGTGGCCCAGTTGCTGGAATGCGCAATTGGCTCAAATCTCAGATGTTCGACAAGGCGTCTGAGGCCGACGGCTGTGCTGCACCTAGCCCTGCAGCCTCTGGCCCTTCTAGGACCATAGCTGCACGAAATGCCGAGCTTCATCTGCTGTTGAAGCTCGGCGCGCCCACTTATCCCGTGCCCTGTCCCACATGATCGTGCTTTCTCACGGTCCATCCGTGACAGCTCCATTGTAAGAATCTTTGTTATTTGGAAATATCAACTTTCTTTAATGGAAAACGCAAGGATACAAGGATAAGTTGGCACATAATTTCATATCAGCTTATTGTTGTTAGAGTATTTGAATAAAATCCCCTGCTTGTGTTCCAATCCCCTTCCAGTACTCATTGATGTTGTGAAAATGTGGCTCTTATAAGTTATTAATTCTTGTATTTAGATCCTTTTAACATTGATCTGTATAAATAACCATTTTCTATGCTAAGATTTCACAACATCAATAAACTATTTTCGTTAATATTTCATTGCCTCGTATATATTAAATATATGTAAGCATGTTCTGCAATCTAGCCAGCAATATTAGAAATTCTGCTTTCAAATGAAACTGCAAACAATCTGAGATATGTCTTGTTGAGTGAATATTAGTTATTTGAACTAAATGAACATTTATTTATAACACAAGATATTCAAAGACTTGCTGAAAATTAATGACATTGTGTAAAACCTTAATTCCTAACTCCCTGGCCTTCTGGGTAAAGTAGGTACTGAGAGATAAGTTCGAGAAAAAAAAAAAGAGCAAATTCAGACCCAGGCGACCATTTGCTCGAGGTTAGCCAGTACATGTGCAAATTTAGACCCACACTTTCCTTAGATGGGTTTCACATCAGTTTATTAGTTATTTTCTCCAATGAATTGTTGCTTTGATTAATAAATAACATACCAATCGACTTCCTGGTTTTGCATTTTGAAAAAGCAAGCATCGACAGCCAAGTACATTATCCAACAGTACATAGCGGCAACAGGCGGGCAGGTGGCACTGCTATCAGTTGAGAGCATGTACGCAGTGGGGAAGATTCATATGAGTGCTTCAGAGTTCCATGCAGGGATGGAGGATGAAGGAATGAGGCCGAAGGGAAACAGTGAGTATGGTGCCTTTGTGCTCTGGCAAAAGAATCCTGAGGTCTGGTACTTTGATTTCATCATGGCTGGATGTAAGCTGACCCATGGCAGTGATGGCCAAGTTGCTTGGAAGCAGTCATCTATTGAGAGGTCCCATGTCACCCCAGGCCCCCCACGGCCGCTCCGCCGGTCACTACAGGTGAAGTTTGTTTTAAATGAAACTCACTTTTTATGGAAACTGATTATTTCTGCTACACTGATTATTAATATATCAAATAATATGGTAGCTCTCAATGCCAAAAAACATTTACCTGGTCTTAGATATATTTCACATTTTCTATCGTGCCGGGAGGTCATATTAAATTGGTTGAGCTATCTAAAGACTCAAAATTTACTGTGCTTACAGAGCATACCTCAGTCTTCAACCATGCTTTTTACATTAATAAAGTTCTCTTTCAAGAAATTTCCCGTGAAAGTTTTAACAGTTTTGGTCCAAACAATCAAGCAGGGACTGGACCCAAGAGCGACAGCAAATCTCTTCTCAGATGCAATGTGTGTTGGAGAAAAGGATATCAATGGGGACATGTGTTTTATCCTAAAACTAGACACGAGCCCTGCCACATTGCGGGCCCGTTCTACGTCATCCGTTAACATGATCCACCACACTATTTGGGGATACTTTAGCCAACGCACTGGTCTGCTCATTCAGCTCTCGGACTCTCAATTGCTTAGCATGAAATTCACCCGGGCCCACCGTGCAGGCAATGTGGAGAACAGTATTTTCTGGGAGACCTCTATGGAGTCAATTAATGAGGACTACAGGTATAGTAAGTATAGTATTAACACCTTATACTTTGAACCAAGTAATTTCAGAATTTTTTCTTTTGAAGTAGAATTTCAGAAAAGTTGCATCTGTATTATTACCAATATCTGAATACAGAAGGGGGAAAAAAAAATAACAGTACATTCCCTACAACCTCCATTGCCATATATACTTGAGCTTCCCAAGTTGGTGTAAATGATTTCTTTCACCCTTCCTCTCAATTTTAATTTTCTTCTATTCAAAATTTCTGATTATGCATGTATCAGTTAGCAGATTTTTAATCAACTTTAAGGCACCTTAGGTTGAGTTTGCTATGCTATTATATATTGGCAATGTCATGTTGCAGATATATAAATGGGATTAACATAGCACACGCCGGACATACAACTGGTACTATGCTACGGTACGGGGAGGGATCGGTAAACCACAAGCTAAGGATGATAGAGGAATGGGTAATTGATGAGGCCGATTTCAATTTGTGGGGCTTGACACAAGAGTATTTTATACTGCCATCAGACATAAGGACCAATGAAGAGGATGCATAAGAGTAATATGCCAATGCATTCTACATCTTCAAATTTTGAAGACGCATTTAATGTAATGATATTTGAAATTTGAAATTGGAACCGTCAGAGTTGCATATATAGTAGTCAGCAAATTTACAAAGCGGTTCAAAAGCCAAAGATGATGTAAGAGAGACATCAATCGTTTTCCTTTGGCTGGATGAGAGAGCCAGGCCATGGCGGTCAGATTTGAAACAGATTAGTGTGCATAAAACATATAAATATATAGATTAACCTATTCTCTTTTCTTCATCATTTTTTTTTCTACTGATAGCATCATGTATTTGAAAAATATATAAAGAATGTTCCATGAGTTTCTAGATTCGCATCAGACCTAACCTAGGGCTTTTATTAATTGACCAACATCTCCCTCCATACATATACAAAGCAGAATGAAAATGCAAACACATAAAATTAACAAGGGGACTAAAGCTAAAAGGATGGAAAACAAAAGACAATTACATCATCTTAACCTAAACTACATATAACAAACAGATCTTCTCAAGCCTTACAATGCAAAGACGCTATCAACATGAAAACAAAGGAAAGGGTCCAAAGAGCAGACCGGGTTTCAGGCCGAAAACCTGCATTGGTGTTTTCAGGCACTGATGATGGGCCCAATCCATATGCAGACCCACTAGGTTGGATTGAGGTACCGTTTGTTGAGCCTGATGAACCTGCTGCCGCACTGAAAAAAAAAAGGAAAAGTTAATTTTAAAGGAGATTTGTTAACAAAAGACCAGATAATATAAGGTCCACTTCTGATCTTTCACTTTGGGAACAATACACCCATGATCCATTATATAATATTTATAGTATTTTTTTTGTTCACTGCCTATAAATTTGAACTTGATCAGACTTATCCAGGTACTTTAGTAGATAAGTAAATTTAATTTGCAATAAGTGAGGATACAAGTTTCTCTCTTTGGTTTGAGGGGCATAGAATGTTTGCCTGGGGTCTTATTTACTAGGCCATTTAATTGCTACCCATTTAGAGAACAAAAATTCTCTCATTCTGGTAACACCCTTGCTTGATTGATGAATTTTAAATTGTTTCTCATATGATGGTAAAAAGAGGGGCCATGGGATGGGAATCACGGGATACGGTCCTATTTCATCCATGCCCCAATCAATTTTTTAGTGTAATTTTGCAATAGGGATACGACTTAAAGCATTGTCCAGAGCACTACCACAGTGTGTAATACTCCAGGAGTGACTGATTGCATAACATGGATCAACATTCATATGAATTTTATTATAATTTTGTACTATAAAAAACAATGTTTGTACGAAATAATTAACATATTGCGAATTTAAGGCTAAATTACAAGAATAAAACAACAATGTCTTACCTTGGAGATGCGGGATATGTGCATCCATTTGTACCTGGTAAGTTATAGAATTAGTATATCAGAAAACAGTTCAGTATCAATTATAATTGGTTTTGAGTTGCATTTTTCTAAAAAGGATGTAAATACTTTTGTTAAGGAAATGTATATATTCTTACTAGGTGTTGTTTTTCAAAAATAAAAAATAAAAAATTAGGAACTCACTTGGATCAGTGTCAGTAGGAACAGCAGAGCCTCCAAAGTCACAAGCGGTACTAACTTCATTCTTTCTCTGGTAATAGCTATTGGCGGCATAAGAACAATGGGCTTTTACATTATTTGGATTATAACAAGCCCCGTTTTGCGTAATTGGCGTGCAGTCTGCTCCATGCCCACATGCATAATCTATTGCCTCTTGCAATGCGGTATCATTCAGATTGGACTTGCACACGCACCATGTTGCATCTAGGATAGCCGAAAATTAATTTTAAAAATAATAAGACTATAATTACTCCTAAAATCAATAATAGTAATAAAAGTGGAACTGATGTCTGTTGCCACTTGCCAGAGAGAAGAATTAATAATATCCAAATTTCTTGAGGGAAAAATAGAAGCCACTGAAGTTGTGAATTCCATACTAGTAAATATTGATGTCAACCGGTACCAGTACTGCTACCACTTAAGCAATTAGTTGTTGCCAAATTTTAACAGTATAAAACTACTTTTCCATTTTTAGTTTATTTCTTTATTACTTATTTAGCCTGTTCATTTTTTTCTCTATTTTGGAAGACGTCATGGAAATGAAAATCCAAATGGAAAATAAATAACTATTTCTACCAAGTATCAACAGAAGTAACAAATTTCATTCAAAAAGAAAAACATAAGTAAACAAGTTAATCGTTCTTCTTATTGCTTGCTTATTGTTTTCAAGAGGGACAGCGGATTTATTTATTATTTTATTATTTTTTTTTTGGGGGGGTGGTGGAGCAGGGAAAAACAGAGAAAAAGAGACTGAAAGAAATAATCATGTAGCAATCATAAAATAAAAAGTTAAATTAAGAAGATGGCAAGCTAACCTGATGCCCGAACAATGGCCAAGATTGGTCACCAAAAAAATAGCGAGCTCCATTTTGGTAAAGAGAAAGAGCTTGATAGTTGCCAGGTTAGCTATCTTTTGGGAGAGGGAGAGAGAGAAGTAATGGCCTGATCTGATCACCTGATGGATATATGACAGCAGTATGTACAAATTATTCTGGATAGTTGTGGAGATCAGGAGAAGTGAGGTCTATTCTCAAGCTTTCAAATATTTATTATCGTATATCAAGGCATTTAAAGTTGGACACTTGGGCATGCCAGGAATAATTCGATTTTATCGCACAATGATTGAAATCTTTTAGTACTTGATTAAAATGGATTTAGCCATTATTGATCGGTATTAATTAAGTTCAATTTATGTGTGGCTGTTAAAAATCGAAGTATGTTGTTTCCTGACGCAAACGTTTTTGATATAAAAATCATTTCTCAACTTAAAAACTGTTTCTACTTAATAAATAAAAGGCTGTTATCAAGAGAAGAAAAAGATGTGTTTTCTAAAAAGAATACAAAAGAAAAGAAAGATAAAAGACGAGGTGTTCTTCTTCAGAACTGTAGTTTGTTGGTAGAATCTCCTCTATATTAAATTCCAAAACTTGTCGATCTATTCTCACTGGTAAATATGCCCCACATTATTGAGAAATTGTGACAAGATATTGAAGTTCTTGGTTCAAGAATTTAATGAAAGACCGGGATTAGATATTGTCGTACAGTACTTGGTCGGTGAAAGTAATCGGCCGGATGCCACTTTTATGCCCGTTGGGTGCGCGTGCTCTGTCGTTTGTTTTTATCACAAAAAAAATGTAATGGGCTTACCATTGTACCATAATAATCACATCGGGCGAGCACTTAAGACTTTTGGTACTTCTTATAATTTGGATTTTTTTTTTTTTTTTGAAACAGCATTTGTTTCATCAATTTTATTTTTCCATATTATCGATGATTTTTTATCATTTTGTAATTAAAATTGAGGAAGTTGATTGTCATTAAATGCATAATCTACCCATCTGTCCATAATCTTATTAATTTTTAAATTCTCATATTCCTATTGTCTCATCTAACATAATTTTGTAACTAACTTAACGCCTCTTAAAAAGAAAAATCATAATTTATTCTTAAAAAACATCGTTTTTTTTTTTCTGTCGGAATTATCCGCATCTAATCCCGACCCATGCTAGTTACAACTCACAACCATATTGACAAATTAATAATTCGGGTTCAGTTCGGCGAGGTCAAAAATTCGTGATTCGGGTTTACAACAAGAAAGCAAAAAAAAAAAAAAACCCCAAAAAAATCATAAAAAAAAATTTGAAAAAAAAAAATTTCGCGTTTTTTTTGGTTTTTTATCTGAGAATAATTCGTCAACTCGCGTGTTATACGCATTTTATTCACGAATAAAACGTATATACGTTTTTTTCTATGTTTTATTCGGATTCAGTTCGGTAAACGTCAAAAAGACGAATTATACGCGAATCTTGTTCACTATGCTCACAACTCCAACAGTATACACGACAAAAGGGCCGTCGCCACTATTAGAACTAAAATTAATTAAACTATGTGCAGTCATATAAGTTTCTATGCTGCTGATTGAAGGTGATACCGAGAGATTTAAATCAGCTGAAATTTCAAATTCATAAACAGTACTTTTAAAATTTCTGAAATTCCGAATCCAGCCGTTCAACTTTTTCTGTACATGCATCTCGAAATAACTGATTTTTCTGTACACACATTTCGAAATAGTTCGACGGCTAAATTTCGGATTTCTGTTCATAGATCTGAAATTTCAGCGGATTTTGAATCGATACCGAGTTTGATAAAGGACATGACATGTCTTACAGAGAGATAATCGACTATAGGAACTTTTTCTTTTTTTTGAGAGAAAAAGAAGGAGCTTTCAAGTTTCATTGATCAAGACTATATAGGAAACTTTAATTTGAACTATTCTATTTCTAGGGCTAGGAGGCTTTAATCCGATTATCTGGATTTATTCTGACTTTAAAAAAAATTATTTGAATAATTAACTTTTGATTTAGTAGCAAAATTAAATGTCATATATATGACACCAGAATTATAGATTTAAAATTCGGATGAATTTTTTTTGTTATTGTAATAACCAAATTTTTGAAAAAAAAAAAAAGGTTGAATAGCTTTAGCTAGAGGTGAAAACGGTATGGATAATATCTGATATGTATTTGATCTATATTCGAAAAACTAAATGTGGATATCTATCCGAATAT
>JAJGRW010000407.1:289309-470762 GCA_025461045.1 Carex parvula | reverse complement strand
AATTTTTACTATTTTTTAGATAGGTAGAAAAATCAGTGTTTTCTGAAAATTCTGGACCATCAAAATTTACCTATCTAAAAAATAGTAAAAAAATTCGAAAAATATAAAATTTAGTTTGCAAGTACATATTCATATGGTTATCACATTGAACGGTTCGGATCAACCATTATGATTTTAAAGGTATCATATTGAGCCGTAGTGCACTAGCCATCCGTGCTATGCATAGCACCATAGCCTCACTCTTTGATTAATAAGCCCATCTCTATCTTCTTACATATTTATACTTTATTTCATTCACCGCATATCTCTGTCTCTCTCTCAAAATCCTTGTTTTAATTTCTGAGTTTTCTCGTGTCACTAGAGTTCGATTTCTCTAGAGTTTAGCTGTTCCAACTTAATTTAAACTTTTCTGATACTTAGAATATTTTTGGTAACTGACTAAATTGATTAAAGCATCAGATTAATTTTAGTGTGAAATTAAAATAGAAATAATGAAATTGACAAAGTTATAAACTAAATAAAATTGGATCCCCGAATCATGAAATTGGAAAAATATATAAACTTTGAAATTTATTAATTGAAGATTTATGTTTTAATCTAAGGTATGGTATTAATTAAATAATCAAAGCATCTAATATTGTTATTTTTTTACAATGTTTTAAATAGCGTTTATAGCGTCATAGCGGGAATGGCTACAAAAAAAACTATAGCGAATAGCGTAGCTATAGCGGAAGCTATTCCAAATAGCGTTTTTTTTTTACAAAAAATATATTATATATTTGTATTATATATTAACATTATCTAAAGTTTCATAGAACAATAAATAACACCAAATTAATTAAGAAATTATAATATTCATATTGAACTAGTACAAAAGTCCATGGTTCAAAATATCCATAATAATATCATAAATTATCGATCTTTTTCTATACAAAATATCTTAATATAGCATCATGATTCATTCTATTTTTTTTTTCTATACAAAATAAATTTTATGAATCTTTATTTAAAGCCCATATAAATTGTCTAAAAAAGCCCAATATGCATAGCGCGCAAATAGCGCGCTACACGCTATGCGCTATAGCGGACCGCTATTACCGCTATAGCGGCCGTAGCGCAATTAGCGTATTTTCATGCCATAGCTTAGCGTTTATGGTCCAAAAACGCTATAGCGCGCTATTTAGAACACTGTTTTTTATATGCAAATTGGGCCGTAGGCCTTAGAGAAAAATATACGACAGCAGCTCATATTTGATACATGATGACATGATGCTAGAATGATAGATAAAATTATTACTCTGCTTCCTGTTATCCATAAGTTAAATAGATCAATTTTGTTATCTTATTTAATTTATTAAAGTTAGTTAATTGAGTTATATTATTTCTTCAAATGTTCCTTATCTATTTAGTCTCATCTTATCTGATAGGTTTAATATGTTGATTTATGTTAATCATGTAGTTTGTTAATCTGATTTAATTTATCACGAAGGTAATTTGATTTTGTTATAATTGTAGTGCAGAAAATCTTTCGTTATATGGTTGAAGGCTGGAGACAAGATTGTTTGTGCAGATAGCAAAAGTTACCTGCTTTCTATTCCAATACATAGACATTTCTTGCACACCCCATTGTTTGTGTGTGGTCTGACGGTCCTCTATTCCGGAAAATATGAAGCGCCACCTGAGAAGATTCCCCCAAATATCAAGAAATGTGCAAACTGTCGTCAGCTTGAGCCTGAGTCGTCAGCATATAACTGATATGTTCCTTCTATGGAATCGAAATTTTTTTCATGATTCTAACTCATTAAAAAATTCTATTACTTTTCCAAAGTAAAATTTCCATCTTTCAAATTTATTTCGGGCCACTGACATGTGGGTCCAGAGCTTCATGGATTCGCATCAGGAATGCGTTTTCGATTCGTGTGGGAACTTGAAGTTTCGCACGAGGCGTGATATGAACTAAGGTTTTTTTTGCTTCTGCCAGGCTTCTTCTCGGCGTCGACGACGTCTTCGATCACGACCATTGGAGTCGTCTTCCTTTGGACCGTCGTTTTCACCTGTTTTGTAACCTATGATTATCAGGTCCCTTGGGAGGTTATAAAGAGCATGTTTACAAGTTTAAGGGTTTAGAGATATTCTTGGGGTGTAGCACAGTGGACAGACTGTGCTACAGTTTCTCCTTTTTTTTTTGTCAGATTGTTTTATTTTTATTATTATTTTTTATTTCTTTATTTTTTTTACATCCACAAATCACTGGGGATCTTACATACATGTACACATTTCTCTTATATGTTTATCAAACTTATTTTTGTACCTTTGGTATGGATTTATACTTCACTTTTTTCAGAAATCTTAGTTTTTCCTATGGAGATTTGTGTCATAGCATGTACTATATTCCTGTAAAATCTCAGATTTTTTCCTTGCAAGGGAGCCATGTTTGGAGGTCAATTTAGTAAATGACAGTTTATGGGACAGCAAGCAGTCCTTTAACAGTTTTACATTTTTTTATCAGTGAATTTTGGAAAATGGTTCAAAATAGATAAAAATTCCTAAAAATGTGAAATAAATTCTAGGGTATTTGTTTTAAAGTCCTCTACAGGCTTATGAAGAAGGTTTGGTCAAATTACACTTTTGCCCCTGACTACTGGTCTGTGTCTTTCTGACTGTCCTTTTTACCCTTTTGTTTACCAGTTTGGATCTATCACCTCAAGCTTGATGTTTGGGACTGGTACAGTACCAGTTAGTGTTTTTCTAATGTTTGGACACAAGCTTTGGTCATGTATACAAGATTGGTTGTCCTGAACCATGGTTTTGGATATTTATTTAATGAATCACAGAGGACAATTAAAAGAAAATCAACCAAAAAGATCAACTATTTACAAATAAGTCCTTCTCAAATCTGTTTGTGCATTTTTGCAAAATAAACCTTGGTTTTATATCTATTTACATTATTTCTGTTTCAGAGGTCTTATATCATGCATTTTCGTTTAGAAAATCATTAGGTAATCAATGAGATTATGTGTGCAAATATGCTCACATGCTCTCTATAGTCTATACCTTATTTTCATTATTTTGCATCAGGATCCTCTAATGATGTCATCAGTCATCATTTGTGCTTAAATAGATATAAAGACTGCAAAAGCATCAGTCATCAATCCCTTAAGGTATCATTCAAGCACTGTTTGTTTTTTTTTTTTAATAGAAGGAAAAAACTTTGTTTATTTCATTATCTGCTATAAGAACTTCAATAGGTAGATTAAGCTGTGAGAGGATGTCATCAGTCATCAATCTCTCACAGCCTTGTCTACTTACATTCACCCTTTAGCATCATGAAAGGAAAGAATAAAAAAAAAATGACATATTTTATATATGATGCATGCAAAAGCAAAAGCCTTGAATCAAAGGCCTTAGATCATCAAGTGGGAGGCATCAGGTTCAAAACACTTAATATGACGCACGCAACAAACTTTCACCAAGTTTGTTGGCGCTCGGTTGTCCAAAAAACCAGTCATTAACCTCTCAAACCTAGCAACAGACATTCTAATCCTTCCTTACAGTTTCCACTGCAATGCTTCTGTTTACCTATCCTGTCAACCTCAACATTATTTCTGGTAATAGAATAAACCCCATTTTTCGTGCATGCCTTTTAGCATTGGTCTTGTTCATCTTTCAGTGTTCAAAGAAGAATTTTGTCAACCACCTTTTGGGCAGAATTCCTGCATTACAACAGGAGTTCCACCGAGTCACAAAATCACAAAACCAGCAACCCTAACATAGTTTTGGAAAGAACTAGCAAACAACCCTAACATATTCTTGAAAACCAGTAATCACAAAATCACAAAAACAGCAACCCTAACATAGTTTTGAAAAGAACTAGGAAGCAACCCTAATACACTTAGCCCTAATGCCAGGAAGCAATCCTAACTTAATGCACTATATGTGTCCTCCAGCCATTGAATACACTGATGCTTGTTTCACTGATCTGGTGCTTCACCACTACTTAATTTAGTTTATTCGTTATTTATTATAGTAAGTGCAAAATCATATATACATATAACAAATCACTTGCACCATTCACTCTTCCTATTAATTATAATATGAGAAAGTAGATATACTTTCAGTATAATATTCTAATTCCTCATGTACAAAGATTTAATTACATGAAACAATCAGTACCGAATGTTACACAATTTTCTCTGGTAATTTGTACCAGTACTGGTACTGTATGTTGGTACAATACTGATCAGGCGATGTGGCACTGATGTACCAGTATTGGTGTATTAAGGTAATGATACTAATAGTTGTTTGTATTATATTTTTGGGAATTTGGTGCTTAATTGAGGTTTGGGCAGAGATACTAATAGTTGTTTGTAACCTAACTCACAACCTGGTCTGCACATTACAGTGTATTCAATAACATTTATGTTGAGAATAACTAGAAAAAGTACCAACCTGACAGATTTAAATCAAGCTTCACGACCAATTGGTCTTCCCAAAAATTTCATGGACCAAATTGGTATTTCAGAAAATTTCCATGACTAAACTATGAATTTCACAGTTTACAAACTGCTCAAATTTAACCCTTCTATTTCTTGCAAACATCAGGAATACGAATAGTAGTAAGCTTTTGAGTTAGCAATTATAGCAATAATAAGCTTAAATGGCAAAAAAATACTTGAAATTCACAAATATTGGTAAGAAAAATAAATAATTACCTTAGTGAGGGCGGTAAAACCCATGGCCTTTCAATATCAGAGAATCCTTGGAAATTTATCCCTGATATGAAGCATTTACGTACCTGAATTGTAATTTTAACAATACAAGCCAACAATTTGTGGTCACAATTGCAAAACTGGGATCTGCTCAATTTTCAATCTGACATTTCTGTCACTGATCTGAGCAATTCCAGTATCTGCTTGATAAAATTCAAGCCCGGATAAATAATAAAACAACTATTAGTATCATTACCTTAATACACCAATACTGGTACATTAGTGCCACATCGCCTGGTCAGTATCGTACCAACATACAGTACCAGTACTGGTACGAATTACCAGAAAAAAAATGTGTATTGTTTGAAAAGGGAAATAAAATGAAGAATGATTGTAACTCACCTTCCTGTAACCCTAAGGGGTTGATCATGCTTGAAAAATGGAGAAGGGGGCTCCAATTCTTGCAAAATTACAGGAATACCAGGCTTGATTCCAGAAGCAGCCATGCGATGTTATTGCTTTGGTGTGAAAAGTAAGAACAGATTTTATTAATTTGGGGCAAATTTCACTGGAGTTGGTTTCTAAAATTGGAAGTTCAATTAACACTTCATCGTACTAAATAAATATCATATCTAAGGGTGATTTGAAAGGAGAAAACTAACCTTGTGGCAATTTGCGATTGTGAGTGTGTAGAGAGGAGGCGACGGTGCGACATAATACGAACTGGACCGAGAGATAAAACAAACTTTGTGACCAAATTGGACTTAAGGCAATGCCTTGCTCAATCTCCTTTCATGATTTTTACAAAAAGAACTTTTAACTTTTTTATTTCAAATCTTTTAACCTAAGCCTAATAGACAATGAAATATCACAAGCCCTGAAAGATTACAAGCATTATACAAAATTAAAGGGAAAAAAAAAGCTAGACGGCAGAGATCAATGTAAATGTAGTAAAAAAGGTGCTCAAAAGAACAGCAAAAAAAGATTAATCAAAAAAAAGAAATTTATTATTTGCAAGTCCTTTATTCACTATATAACAAAAACAAATAATGTACTAAACTACCAACATAGGCACACATAGAAATTCCTGTACTATATACCGTATAACAACAGAAATACCTATATTTCCTAAAAAAAACAAAAATGCCTATAACAGACTAATAGACTGTATACTATATAACAAAAAAAAAAAATACCTATACCAGTAGAATTATCACCAGAACTTCTAAGCCTACACTAAACCACGGATCCTGATTCACCAGATCAAGATTGACCCGATCCCGATGCAACAGATCCAAAAAAGTAGTTTCTTCCTCTGAGGAAGAACCACTGGACTGAGCATCTCCAGGGGAGAGGAACGAGCTCAGCTGCAAAGTTGCTGTGAACCAGTATTTGATGCTGTGTTCAACAAAAGCTTCCAGGAAACGGCTCAGGCTGATGACAGGTTGCACATTTCTTGGTATTGGGGTGAATCTTCTCAAGGTGGAGCTCTATATCTTTTGGGGTAGGAACCGTCAGACCACACACACAACAATGGGTGTGCAAGAAATCCCTTTGTATGGAAATAGGAAGCAGGTAAACTTATTTCCTACTTGCACATAAAATCTTGTCTCCAGCCCATATAACGAAAGACTTTATGCACAAATACAATTATAACAAAATCAAATTACCTTTATGATAAATTAATCAGATTGACAAACTACATGATTAGCATAAATCAACAGATGAAGTAATGGAGCGTTTGAGCCCTCCTCGTGATTTCATATATAATTTGGATAAATCTTGTATTTATATATTATGATCATATATATACCTGCTGTAATGTATATCATATACTCACAAAACTTCTTCCATTTGTACATGTGATAGTTAATTTATGACATAATAAATTTCTTTCCGATTTTAATGCAAGTTATCCTGAAATTAGACAAATGTTGAGTCAAATTCTGATAATGATAAGTTTCAAATTATCTCGAATGAAATTCTAAAGAAACAAATGGGCCAAAAATAAATCATTGCAATCCTCCTTTCTCAAGAGAAACAAACATATAACAAAAAAGCTATACCAATCAGAGAAAAGTACATAAAACAAAAAGACTGTACCAATCAGAAAATGTACCAATAAACTGTATCAATTAGAAAAACAAATTTGTAACAACAATTAAAGACTAACAATATACTTGCATGGGACTATACCTATAAGACTGTACCAATCAAGATAATAAAAATATCATCCATAATTGATTTCCGCCAATATCTTATATTTAATAATTATATGAGTTTTGAACTTGCATGCAATTCACTTTTTTAAATAAATTTTAATTATTATGTCTGTTAAACTTACATGCTATTTGTTCTTTTTTTCTCACTTAATATATATAGTAGTTAAGCTAGTAATTTAGAAGACAATGAATGGCACAATATATGCGTGATTTTTCATATTAAATAAATATAAAGTACGTGAAGAAGAAAAATATATAAATGAATGATTTTTCACAGTATATGTGTGACAATTAATCTTCATTTTCTTAAGCTAGTAATTTAGAAGGCCATTTGTTCCTTTTCATATTTTCTGTAATTGTAGTAGTAGCCAACATTTTGGAATCAGAAATAATACTTTTATTATGCATACATAAAATATTTTTCATATGTTACAAAAATCAAACTTGTATAAAGAGTTTTATAACAAAATTTCTCAATATAACTAAAGAAACAAATAAAATAATAAAAAAAGATAATATCTTATAGGTTGTAAGGTATCTAATAGATACTATAAAATTATTGGCATCCAAAAACTCATTGTGGGTTATTGATTAACTTGTTGAGCACATACATACTTGGTTTTAGTCAGTGTGCCCATTTGAACTTCTTTGGACATTTGTAATTGTAATCTCTGAAAGATCTTTGGGCTTTAATGTCCAGTGTAATCAATTATTGTAGCTATTTGAACTTTGAATCAGAACTTTTTTTTTTCTCCTACACAAGGCAGCCCATTTTAGAAAGTTATTTTGTTTATTCACTTGCCAAATCTGAACCATTTTTTTAAAAACATGGAATGCAGGATTGTATCAATTTTGAGGGGTATACATGAAATTCTTACTTCATAATATTATAGAATAATTATTTTAGTACCCGCGCTACAGTACCCGCACTGTACCCGCACTTTCATAACTGTAAAGTTGCGGTCCCCACAACTACCGATCTAACTAACAATGTTATCGGACCTTCCATTTTGAATTTCAAAAGTTCCTTTCTCTCCGTTTTTTTCCTTTTTTCGAAGGCTTCGGCGATTTTGAAGCGATTTTAGGTCGATTTCGAGGTGATTTTGATGCGATTTTGAGGCGATTTCGAAACTGGAAGCGATTTCGTGTAGTTCTCACAAGTTTAATCGGTGATTTAAAATGTGATCAGCAAGATAAATATTGTTTATTTTCGATTTTGTTTTTGTTCTGATGAATTAATAATGATATATCGTTTCGTTTATATTTCATATACACAATCGTGTTTCAGTGTTGCTGGATTTTGAGATGTTTGTGACAATTTAATTTGCGAAGATGATGTAATTGTCTATTATGTGTTCAGATATAAATACTTGGTAGTTCAGATATAAATACTTGGTAGTTTAGATATAAATACTTGACATGTTCAGAAATAAATACTTGAAGTGTTCATATATAAATACTTGGTACGTAGTTGAGATATAAATACTTGATGTGTTCATATATAAATACTTGATGTGTTCAAATATAAATACTTGATGTGTTCAGATATAAATACTTGATCTGTTCAGATACAAAATTCATTTTAATAAAGTGGCAGTTACAATTTAAAGTTAAAAAAAATTAATAACAACAAATTATTAAAAATAACGTTATATGATTTAAATTATTTATTTGAAAAATATATAATAAACTTCCGTTGGGCCAATTATTATATATGAATTCATATAAAACCATAGAGAATACTAATAGATTACAATTAGTGCAACATATATACATATTGACTTTTGTACACATGCAATCCCATGCGATCCATATAACATATACTCCTCAAGATCCAATACAATGTTTGTATAAAGTTATGTCCTTACCACTTAGTAAACCATGCAATCAAGGTTTGGCCCAAGTTTCGTCAAGTTGGGCTCATATTGCCAAAAATCTTGATTATGATCTAGTTTGGATCAAAATTTTATACAAACTAGTTGTATTAGATCCAACATATAAAAAAGAGAGTGCCCATGTGATCCATGACATGATGCATCTTGGTTAAAGGTCTCCAACATTTCAACTCAAATATTTTTTTAAGATTCTTATTCATCCAACGTAATATAGATATAAATACTTTAGTTCGTAAGTATAAATACCACACCCTTATAGTTATAAATACTTTGTTTCGTAAGTATAAATACCGCAAGAATAACGATATAAATATTACCCGCACATAAGCTAAGTCAACATTTTTTGTTGACAATTTTAGTGGTCCCCACATGCCGTTTGAGTGGTCCCCTAATGCGGGTACGACGCGAGGATTTTTCAAAAAAAGGTGCGGGTACGGTTATTTAAGGAAAATTCATATATCATATATGTAGTTCATTGTATAGATATAAATACTTGTCTTGTATAGATATAAATACTTCACAATGTTACTATTAATACTTGTAAAACAAAATTACAGTTTTGGAACGGTTGTGTGGTCCCCTAATGCGGGTACGACGCGAGGATTTTTCAAAAAAAGGTGCGGGTACGGTTATTTAAGGAAAATTTATATATCATATATGTAGTTCATTGTATAGATATAAATACTTGTCCTGTATAGATATAAATACTTCACAACGTTACTATTAATACTTGTAAAACAAAATTAGAGTTTTGTAACGGTTACAGTCCCCACAAACAGTTATGGCAGTTTAGGTGCGGATACAATGCGGGTACTCATATCAGCTTCCAATATTATAATACTGGTGCGCTACGAAACAAAAAATGGTTAAAAGATTTAACTTACAGAAGTCAGCGCCTCGAGATCTTGCACTAGATTTTTTATTTTTTAAGTGTATCAGCAGGAATACATGATTAAAAAAAGTACACTAGAGAAGTCTAATCTAGCCTACGGGGCCATCTTTCATAAAAGAAATAAATAAAAATTAGACATCGATGCTCGTATCAATGAATTAATTAAAAATAATATTCCAGTGCATGCATTAATTGTACTATCAATATCATTATGTTAATGTACGTAGATCTCCATATAGCTTTGACTGGTGATAAAAATAGGATCAACTTGATATAAATTGAAGACTTTTAAAGACTAAACTGATTTAAAAGTTTGAATGACCGGAAATGACACATCTAGAAATAATGAAAAAGGTGATTAACTCGTATAGTAAACCAGTTCCTGATCTCCTGTAACTATATATATATATATATAGCTTGGCTACTATGCTTATATAAGCAAAAGCCCTCATATGCTTAAATGAGCATTTTTGCGTTTCCAATGTTCAAATGGTCAATCCGACCGTTCATCTTGTTCTCCATATTAATATGTGCTTGGAGACTAAATTTTACATTTTTCTGAATTTTTTTACTATTTATTAAGCCACTTTGAAAGTTTCTGATCTGGTGGTCCAGAATTTTGGAAACACTGTTTTTACTGTTCACCCAGATCAGCAATTTTCAAAGTGGCTTAATAAATAGTAAAAAAATTCAGAAAAATGTAAAATTTAGTCTCCAAGCACATATTAATATGGAGAACAAGATGAACGGTCGGATCGACCATTTGAATATTGGAAACGCAAAAATGAGTTATAAGCATATGGGGGCTTTTACTTATATAAGCATAGTAGCCAAGCTCTATATATATATATATATAGAGAGAGAGAGGGGGGATCAAGTTACAACAAAGTTACAACAGCGATTTTCTACATTTTGAAATTCCAAATCGTCGATCTAAACTGTTGAACACGATCTCCACAATAAAATGTGCTTCCAGATCAAATTTTATATTTTTTTTCAATTTTTTTACTATTTATTAAGATGGGTACAAAATTCAATAGTCTGAATTTGACTAGTTTTTGTAAAATACTTAATAAATAGTAAAAAAATTCAAAAAAATGTAAAATTTGATCTGGAAGCATATTTTATTGTGGAGATTATGTTGAACGGTTTGGATCGACGATTTGGAATTTCAAAATGTAGAAAATTATTGTTATAACTTTGTTGTAACTCAAAATTGTTGTAACTTGATCCCTCCTCATATTATATATATATATATATATATATATATTAGAGAGAGAGGGAGAGAGAGTGGCTAATATCAAAACGTTTGCACCAAGGCCCTCGTGCAACCAAGTAGTTTTCGAATTTTCAAAGTCCAAACAGTCGATCCAAACCGTTAGATGTTCAATCTATATTAAAATCTGCTTGGAGACCAAATTTTCAAATTTTCAAATTTTTTCACTATTTATTAAGCCACTTTGAAAATTGCTGATCACATGGTCCATAATTTGGTTGCACTGTTTTTATTGTTCACCCGGATAAGCAATTTTCGAAGTGGCTTAAATTAAAAAAAATGTAAAATTTGGTCTCCAAGCAGATTTTAATATAGATTGAACATCTAACGGTTTGGATCGACTGTTTGGAATTTGAAAATCCGAAAACGACCTGGTTGCACAAAGGCCTTGATGCAAACATTTTGATATTAGCCTCTCTCTCTTTATATACACACACACACACAATCAAGCACCGCATTTAGAACTCAGAGACTTCACCTCAACCCATAAGAAATAAATCAAGAGAGAGACATAACAGGAACAAAAAGCCTATTTTCTCTTCTTCTTGTTCTTCATGTTTTCTTCTTATCCACAAGTATTGCTCGGCCAACACCTCGCAATGGCATTTCAGTTTTTAACTAATATTATATTATATTTACTACTAATCTAATATGATATTATATTTATTTAATACTAATCTAATATTTAAACTAATATTATATTACATAGTAATATTTAAATGACTACAATTAAATTAATATTATATTACATTTAATATTTAAATGACTACAATATGATATTTATTCTAACATTTTATTTAATATTAATCTAATTTGATATTATATTTATCTAATACTAATCTATATTTTAAATTAATATTATATTATATTTAATATTTAAACTAATAATTTATTTAATACTAATCTAATATAATATTATATTTATTTAATACTAATTTAATATTTAAACTAACTCTAATTGAGATGAATCAAATATTTTATTAATACCACTAACCTCACTAGCTCTATTATTGCTATCCCATCATTTCTATAGGTTAGTAGAATAGGGTTATTCTTGAGCTAACTCAATTTCTTAATTTGTGTTTGGATCACCAAGATTTGAGAATATAGTGGAGGTAACCCAAGGTTAGCTTTATTCTTGGGTGATCCAAACGCACCCAAGGTTACCCATTTTATTGTCTTTTATATTAAAACTCATTCTAAATTTATAAAATACCCATTTAACTCTTTCATTAAAAGCACAAAACGCCCCATTGGACTCAAATTTGAATTTGAAGGGTTCCTCTACCGTCCGATCCGCGCGCATCGCATTAAAATTTGTGCTCATCGCTTCAAGATTCGTGCTGATCTAGCACACACAGATCTTAAAGAAATTTCGATCCATGCACATCACATTAAAATCTGTGTACGTTGCTTCAATATCCGTGCGTGCCCGCTTCAAGATTCGTGCTGATCTAGCGGGTACATATATTAAAACAGTTCGGACAGTAGAGGAACCCTTTATATTTAAATTTGAGTCAGATGGACGTTTTATGCTTTTAATGAAATGGTAGAATGAGTATTTTATAAATTTAGAATGTGTTTTAATATAAAAGACAATAAAATTACTTTTTAAAGTTTAGAGGACGAAATATGTAATTTTGAAGTTTTTGAGGGGTATACGTGAAATTCCCCTAAAAAAATAGACTATATGTAATCTAGCCTACGGGCATCTTTCATACAAAAAAAAAAAGTAGATTAGAGAAATATACTTCAGTCAAGATCTCTAGAATTTTCTATTTAAGTCAACAATGAAATGTGCAAGAGGCACAAAAAAAGGATCTCCATATATATATATATATATATATATATATAGCTTTGACCGGTGATATAAATAGGATCAACTTGATATGAATTGAAGACTTTAAAGACTAAACTGATTTAAAAATTTAAGGACCGGAAAAGGAAAATCTAGAAATTTACTCTTCTAAGACTTTAAGACTTTTATTCACCATTTGTGTTATTTACTTTTCCAATAACATCACCAGTAGTTTTATTAATTATCTTTGAGCTCTTGTCAATATATGTACATGCAAGCACCACATGTAGAACTCGGAGAATTCCCCTCAAACCCAAGAAGAAAACATCAAGAGAGAAACATAACATGAACAAAAGCTTATTTTCTATTCTTCTTTTCTTCATGTTTTCTTCTTAGCCACTAGTATTGCTCGGCCAACACCTCGTAAGTTAGACACCCCCTTTGACCGGTCGATACCTATTGAGAATGCCTCATTACCGTTTATTCCAAGAATATGGCTCGTATGTCTCTCTCTCTCTCTCTCTCTCTCTCTACACTCACATATGTTTCGTAACTCGGTAATTGTAATGGTCATTTTATCCATAACAATTCGAGTTGTGCTTGAAAAATGTGGTTTTATTGCACCATTATTAGTCATGAAATTTGTGATGTTAATCAAGCTCTTATTATCTCTGTGTAGGAGTAAGTTACCGGTCACTGCATTGATTAAGACCGAATTCGCCCCCTTTAACTCTGTAATAACCTTTTATGGAAAGAAATTAGGATTTAAAATTTCTCGTCTTAGTCACTAATTATTACTTTTACCATTCAGTGATAATAATAATATGAACCAGAGTACCATACCCAATTCCATAAGTTTCTTCTTTTAACTAAAACAGTTGTCTTGTTATAATTATTTAATTGGATTATAGCTAGTATGTCCAGTGGCTTATATACACCATCTCTTGCAGCTATGATGTTTCAGAGTAAACAAGAACACAACAGCACACCTGGAGTTCATAAGGGTGGTGAATGGAACAATTCAGATACATGACATTCAACATAGAGAATCATATGTACTCTGGGTAAAGGCGAAGAACTGCACCAATCCTGACCAATCTGACATTTACGAAACTCAGGTTGACCACCAGTGTTATGGAGTACGCGGCAGTAATCCATACATCTATTGTTACAGATATTTTGATTATCTTAAAAAGTTGGGGTAGGTATTTGAGTTTTTCAAATAATTATAAGAGGATCGACAATATTTTATTTGTTATTGTTAGTTTCTTCAGTAGCTTGGATTGTTATATTTTGGATCGCAGACTTGTTTCTCGTGTTGTTTCTCTGTTTCTCTGTATGCAATGTTTTATTGAAGTAATAAAATGGCAGTTATATGACCTTGGCAATTGGAGATAAAGAGATCTTATAAAGATTTGCTCTCATTTTTTTTTTCCGAGATGGTTGCTTGATGCCTTACACGTCTGTATTAATAAAAAAGTGTGTTTACAAGTTTCTATTTTCCTGACACCTCATGCCATGGCTATTTCTCTGGCTATGGTTATGTCTATGCATATATCAGCATGACACATCTGTTCTTGACGTTTTTACATAATAGCATTTATGGCTAGTAAGTAGATCATTTAAGAAATAATTTTCACTTTTTACATTAAAAAATTTAAGAATATCTTAAAAGATCATTTCTTGGAACTCCTTTTTGTTGGAAACATAAATAAAGGAAAAAGAAAAGACAAAGCAGGAGATTTGAAGTTTGCACAACTTAAGAAAATAATATGAGTTTACGAAATTAAGTCAGTATTAGTTAAGTTTCATTATGTGCACCAAATTTTATGAAATTCTTATAGTGATGGAAAATCATTAATGGGTTTTTATTTAGACGTAGACATTTTTAATTTCTAGTTTATATATCTGATGAGCTTTTGGTAATTAAAAAAAACTATGGCACCCTTTTGGTGCTTTAACAATTATGGGACCCTTTTGGTGGTTTATCCATGCTTCATGTGTTTTGTGATTTCAATTTATTTTATGCCTCAATGCTAGCTTACCAGTTTTGGTTTTAATGGTTTTTCTTCTGTTGCATGTTATTGGAGGGGTTTGGTTTTAACGCCATGCACTTGGTACCAGATTTGGGACTCGTTTGAGGTCTGACTAGATAAATCTTTTTTACAATATATTAGTAAATGCTGATATAGGCATAGACATAAGCATAGCCAGAGAATTAGCCATGGCATGAGGTGCCAGGAAAATAGAAACTTGTAAACACACTTTTTTATTAACACAGATGTGCAAGGCATCAAGCAACGACCATCCTTGAAAAAAAAAAAATGAGAGCAAATCTTTATAAGATCTCTTTATCTCCAATTGCCAAGGTCATACAACTGCCATTTTATTACTTCAATCAAACATTGCATACAGAGAAACAGCGAAACAACATGTGAAACAAGTCTGCGATCCAAAATATAACAATCCAAGCTACTGAAGAAACTAACAATAACAAATAAAATATTGTCGATCATCTTATTTGAAAAACTCAAATACCTACCCCAACTTTTTAAGATAATCAAAACTTTTGTAACAACTATAGTATTTATTGACGCGAGCCAATTCAGGAAAACTCGAGGCAGAAAGCTGGAGGCGCAGGATGTAATCTGGAGCATATAGCTGGTTTATTGGTTGCCTTATTATGTTGTCTAAAGATAGAAGGAAAATAATGGGATGAATTCTGGGGTGATTTTTCTTTCCTTTATTCAGTGATTATCTCTCTATTAGAGCAGGCCGTGAGCACAGAAATTGTAACACAGAATTTTTATTATCATAAAATTAAGGGAGGGAGGTTTGTGGGAGTGTGGTTCTTTATTCTTGCTTCTTAACATGGTATCAGAGCTCAGATTTGATTCTGAGATTTATTTTTTCTTTGTAGTCGAATCAGACCCTGTTTGCTCCCTATCCCTATTTTCTGTGTAGAATGTCTGAGGGAGAGAAATCTGTGGAAGTAGAGAAGTCTGAGTCCATGCTTCTCCTGGAGAGCCTAATATCAACCTTGTCACAACTGTTACAACAAAAACCAAGCAACTCTAATCCAGATGGGATTATGTCAGCTATGACGATCAAACTAGATGGGAAGAACTTCAACCTGTGGTCGCAGATGCTGAAGATGAAGCTGTCAATGAAGGATAAACTCGGCTATATTGACGGGTCGACTCTCAAACCATTGGCAGCTGATGTCAAATATCGCAAGTGGCAGATGGAAGACTCTTCGGTTAAAGACTACATAATAGAATCCATGGATCCCTCCTTAGTAGGTAATTTTCTCCCTTTCTCTACAGCCAAAGAGGTCTGGGACTCGGTAAGAACCACCATTTTTGATGGAGATGACTTGACCCAGTTTTTTGACCTAAAAAGGAGAGTTAATCGGGTCAAACAAGCTGGTGGTTCTGTTGAGGTTTATTACACCCAGTTACAAGGGTTATGAAAAGAGTTAGATGTACGTAGGCCAAACCCTATGACCTCTCCGGTTGATATTGAGAAACATAATTGTCTTGTTCAAGAAGATCGTGTTTTGACCTTTCTAGATGGTCTTGATGACTGCTTGGATTCTATCCGGGCAACTGTTCTCCAACTAAAACCATTCCCCACAATAGAACAAGCTTTTGCTTTAGTACGTAGAGAAGAAAACTGCCAAACAGTAATGTTAAACAAAGGGGATGGTGCTGAAAATTCTATGGTTATGTTTGTGAGAAACCAAACCCTTGCCATGAACAAACCTGAATTCAAACCAAAACCGTGTCCTGTTGAAGGTTGCACTTACTGTCATAATCCAAGACATACCAAGGATAAATGTTTCAAATTAATTGGCTACCCACCGGGTTGGAAAGATAGAAAGAAGAAGAGGCAGGGTGCAAATGGTTGCAGCCCCTGTTGCGCAAGGTGCCCCTATTGGGCCGGGTGTTCTCGCCGGGCAGATAGTCCCAAATGAGCCAGGCTTGACTGGAGCGGACCAAGCTACTGCTGCCTCTGTTTCAGCATGTAGATACTCTCTCTTACCGCCGCGTTGAGAACAAGGAACGTGTGGAAGGTAAAAACTGTCTTGTCTCTAATAATTATCATACTAATGAGATTGATTAGATAATAGATTCAGGGGCAACATATCACATGACCTACTCTGAAAAGGATCTTGTGAAGATATCCACACCAAGAAGAACGGCAATAGTCAATGCTAATGGAGAATCGTACCCTGTAAAGGGTGCTGGAGATGTTCAGTGTTCATCTTCTCTTACTTTATCAAATACTTTACTTGTACCTTCTTTATCAACCAGATTATTATCTGTTGGTCAGATTTGTGAGGAACTGAATTGTGTTGTTCTCATGTATCCCCAGTTTTGTATCTTTCAGGATCTTCTCACGAAGGAGATAATTGGCCATGGTACTATAAGAGGGAGACTGTATCATTTGGACGACATGGTGGTTGGAAAGGCTCATTTTTCTACAAGTTCATCAACGAATCAGATCTCTCGCATTTGGATGTGGCATAAGAGATTAGGACATCCATCTTTTGGGTATTCAAAAAAGACTTTACCATGATTAGTGACTAAGACAAGAAATTTTAAATCCTAATTGCTTTTCATAAAAGGTTATTACAGAGTTAAAGAGGTGAATTTAGTCTTAATCAATGCAGTGACTGGTAACTTACTCCTAGACAGAGAAAATAAGGGCTTCATCCTTATTTTTCCTAAAAAAAATCACAAATTTCATGACTAAAATGGTGTAAGAAAATCATATTTTTCAAGCACAACTCCAGTTGTTATCTTTTGGATAAAATGACCATTACAATTACCGAATTACGAAACATATGTTAGTGTGTAGAGAGAGAGAGAGAGAGAGAGACATACGAGCCATAATCGTTATAAGACGGGGCTGAGGCATCATCAAAGCAGAGTAATGTTTTAGTAGGCTTTACATTTTCAAGTTGATGTAAGGCTTTTATGTCAGTAGAACTAGTTAGAGTAGATGATTTAATTTTCTCAAATTTGATGTAATAGAACAATTATTATTTCAGTGCATGTCCAAGGACTTGCTCCTAAACAAAAATAATAGAAAGAAAATGTAATGGCGCTGGATAGGAAAAATCGAGAGAGAGAGAGAGGTTAGGATGAGAAGAGGCAAGAGCAATGTTGGAGCTGCCATTTTCTAGAAGAAAGAGTTAGAGTACTGGATTTTGTTGGAAGAAAAGGAAAAATAGCGTTAGAGAAAAATTAAGAGTAATATTTCATGTTCCAAAAAAATGTACTTAAGTTATCATATAAGAGCAGTTGGAGTCCATGTTGAATTTTGTTAACTCTTTGGATAGAAAAAGTGACAGAGTGACCTAATCAGAACAAATACAATGCTTATTGGCTAATTAGGAACAAATCAAAGTTGAATGACTAATTCGTGAAAAAAAAAAAAATTTAGTGACCACCGACGAAATTTACACTTAAAATAAATATTAAAATCTGAATTTTATCGAGCCAATTAATTCACCATTTGCGATAAAGAGTAAAATTCATGTTGACATTGGTTTGATCCATCATGAGATGGAAGGTTTTTGTGAAGTATTTAAATACATTAAACAACAATATTGAAGTAATACAACGTTCGTACTTTAAGATAATTGTAACTCAGATGAAAATTAAAACCCCATAATATATATAGGAAGTGTCTACGGTGCTATGGGTAGCATAGAGGCCTCCGTGCTATGGCTCAATATTTGAGTTTCCAAAATTTTAACGGTCGATCCGAACTGTTCAACATAATCTCCATATGAATATGTACTTGCAAACCAAATTTTACATTTTTTAGAATTTTTTTACAATTTATTAAGCCACTTTGAAAAAACAGTAATTTGTACACAACAGTAAAATCTTCTGGACTATTGGATCAGCGATTTTCAAAGTGGCTTAATAAATAGTAAAAAGATTCTAAAAAATGTAATTTGCAAGTACATATTCATATGAATATCATGTTGAACGGTTCGGTCGACCGTTAGGATTTTGAAAACTCAAATATTGAGCCATAGCACGGAGGCCCTCTATGCTACCCATTGCATATTAGCCACAGCCTATATATATAGGGTCCGGCTAATTTGCTGCTGGCAGCATTTCGGCCAGGTGCTGCCGGCAGCAAATCTGCCATTCTGGTGTTCAAACAACCGATCCGAACTGTTCAACATGTTCTAAATATTGAAATGTGCTTGGAGACCAAATTTTACATTTTTTGGAATTTTTTTACTATTTATTAAGCCACTTTGAAAATTGCTGATCATATGGTCCAGAATTTTGTTGCACTGTTTTTACTGTTCACCCGGATCAGCAATTTTCAAAGTGGCTTAATAAATAGTAAAAGAATTCCAAAAAATGTAAAATTTGGTCTCCAAGTAGATTTTAATATAGATTGAACATCTATATAAAAAAATTTGTTGTTTGAACACCAGAATGACAGATTTGCTGCCGGCAGCACCTGGCCGAAATGCTGCCAGCAGCAAATTAGCCGGACCCTATATATATATTAAGAGGAGGGATCTAGTTACAACAATTTTGAGTTACAACAAAGTTACCACAGCCATTATTTAGATTTTCAAAGTCCAAATCGTCGATCCAAACCGTTGAACATGATCTCCACAATAAAATGTGCTTCCAGATCAAATTTTACTATTTATTAAGATGGGTACAAAATTTAATAGTTTGAATTTGACTAGTTTTTGTAAAATACTTAATAAATAGTAAAAAAATTCAAAAAAATGTAAAATTTGATCTGCAAGCACATTTTATTGTGGAGATCATGTTCAACGGTTTGGATCGACGATTTGGACTTTGAAAATCTAAATAATAGTTGTGGTAACTTTGTTGTAACTCAAAATTGTTGTAACTAGATCCCTCCTCATATATATATATCAACAGATATATCACTCTGAAAAAATGAGAAAATATCATGCACAATTAAAACCAAAAAAAATGGAACTGTATGTGATGTATCCACTTTCATGGAAATATATATACTAGGAAAGTTTTATCCATGCTTTTATTTAATTTATTTCAATTTTATTTAACTTTCATCCCAAATTTTTGCTGATGAGATTGTTTTATTTTTAATGTTTTTGTTAATGTAAACATGAAAAATACAATGCAAACATATTGGTTTATCCAAGCTTCACGTGTCTTCTGATTTTTGGTTCTTAATTCGACCTCTAAGTTTGCTTTCTATTTTTATTTGAATTTCAATTTATTTTATGTCTCAATGCTCACCAGTTTTGATTTTAATGGTTTTTCTTCTGTTGCATGTTATTGGAGGGGTTTTGGTTTAACGTCATGCACTTGGTATCAGATTTGGGACTCGTTTGAGGTTTCACTATATATTAGAGACTAGTTTTAGGGATTACAAAAAAAATCAAATCAATAGATAAATTAAGCATAAAAATGCAAATAAAATATACTAATCAAATATAAGTCTTGTGAAACTTACAGAAAAGTCCCTAACATATATATATCTATTATATTAAATTTAAGTTTAAACATTGAGCTTTTTATATTGAATTTTTGTTGGAAACCACATCAGATCTACAACATATAAAAAATTATATCAAATTTATATCAGATGAAAAGAAAAAATGAATCATGCTATTTGCAATTTCTATTATTTATATATGTCATCCAATTTTTTAAAACATATACTACTTTGCTTCATAAATATTCTTTTCCTTAAAAACCTAACTAAAACAAATTTTTTTTTACAACGTGCTTAAAATATTAAAGAAAACCTAAAAATAATAGTATGTTCATGCAAAAACTTTACTCGTCTAATTTTTTTGGGATTTATGAAATTTTACTCCTATGGACTTCAAAAAGTATTCTATTATTTCATCAAACAACTACAACAATTAAAAAAATTACAACAGATCTAAAACAGATAAACCGACAATATGACAAAAATACAATATTCTTAAAGTAGTAAATTGAAGTATTCTGATCAAACAAATAAGATAGATTGGGAGAACAGTGATATCAAGTCAAGTAAACTATGACCAATTCATCTTCAATTATTAATTTAATTGGTTTCCATCAAAATTTTCTGTGAACGAGTATCTGATGTTGTGTCCAGCTATACTATCTCTCTTATTCTATAGTATGCCCTATCAAAACTATAAAAGGTACTGTATATCAACTACACAATCTCATTTATTCTATGAAAGATACTGTATAATATACAGTCTCATTTCTTCGGCTCCAGTGAATACACTTTAGGCACATAAAAGTGATGAGCATCGTCAGTTGGTTTAAGGAATGGTTGAAGATAGGTATTGCACAAATTGCGACCTCAATGCTTATTTTTCATGTGATCAGCCCGCCTAGCTCGAGAATGAAACCAATTGGCACAGGAAAGGCAACGTATGAGAAGGAACTTACGGATCGATCGAGAGAAACGGGTGAACTTGCCACAACAATTCAGGTTTTCTTCCCGAACCAGTACAGTCTGAAATTAAGAAAAAAATTCAAAAAAAATCAATTATAAATCATATGACCGAGTAGATCTAACAGTGAATTAATGAAACTTTGGATCTAACAGTGAATTAATGAAACTTTGGATCTAACAGAACAAGATTCAAAAACAACAATTATAAATCAAATGACTGAAAGAAAACAATAAGAGAAATTATTAGACTAAGTAGATCGATCCATTGTTCAGATGATCGATCCGTTGATCAGACGAACCATAGATTCTGACAAAAGAAAATTCATAAACAACAAACAACACAAAATTCTGACAAAACAAAAACAATAACAATTATAGATAATGATCTGAAACTAAGAAAAAATAGAAACTAAGCAATTATAGATCATGATATGAAACTAAATAATTATAGATCATGATCAGAAACTAAGCAATAGTAATTATTGGATTAATTTCTGACCTCAGAAGACTTGCATTTCCCCCTGCCAATCCCATTCCCCCTGCCAATCCCCTTCCACATGCTAATAACCTTCCCCTTACAAATCAACTATACTATCTTCAAAATTCATCTTCAATTAGATAGATTGGGGAGAGGAACGAGCTCAGCTACAAAGTTTCTTTGAACTAGCATCTGATGTTGTGTGCAACGAAAGTTTCCAGGAAATGGTTCAGGTTGAAGACAGGTTGCATATTTCTTGGCATTGGGGTGAATCTCCTCAAGGTGGAGCTTTATATCTTTCGGACCATCAGACTACACACACAACAATGGATGTGCAACAAATCTCTATATATGGAAATAGGAAGCAGGTAAACTTATTTTCTACCTGCACAGAAAATCTTGTCTCCAGCCTTCAATCCCATATAACAAAAGACTTTCTGCACAAATACAATTATAACAAAATCAAATTACCTTCATGATAAATTAAATCAGATTAACAAACTACAAGATTAACAAAAATCAACAGATGAAGCAATGGGGCATTTGAGCCCTCCTCGTGATTTCATATATAATTTGGATAAATCTTATATTTATATATTACAATCATATATATACCTGCTGTAATGTTTATTGATATACCATCCATAATTGATTTCTGCCAATGTCTTATATCTAATGATTATATGAGCTTCACAATCACATGCAATTACTTTTTTAAATTAATTTTAAATATAATGTATGTTAAACTTACATACTATTTGTTCTTTCTTACTTAATATATATAGTAGTTAAGCTAGTAATTTAGAAGACAATGAATGGCACAATATATGTGTGATTTTTCACGTTAAAGAAATATAAAGTACATCAAGAAGAAAAATAAATGAATGATTTTTCACAGTATATGTGTGACAATTAATCTTCAGTTGCTATATAAGCTAGTAATTCAGAAGGCCATTTATTCTTTTTGATTTTTTCTGTACTTGTAGTAGTAGCCAACATTTTCGAATCAGAAATAATACTTTTATTATGCATACATAAAATATTTTCATATGTTACGAAAGTCAAACTATGTATAAAGAGTTTTATATATAACCAAAAATTTCAATATAACCAAAGAAACAAATACAACAATAAAAAAAAGTACCATCTTATAGGTTGTAAAAGGTATCGAATAGATACTACAGAATATCTGAGTTGTTTACCGAATTGGCATCCAAAAATTCATTGTGGGTTATTGGTGAACTTGTTGAGCACATACTTGGTTTTAGTTTGCGTGATCCATTTGAACCTCTTTGATCTTTGGGCTTTAATGTCCAGTGTAATTAATTATTGTGTCTATTTGAACTTTGAATCAAAACTTTTTTTCCCCTACATAAGACAGCCCATTTTAGAAAGTTATTTTGTCAATTCACTTGCCAAATCTGAACCATTATTTTTAAAACATGAAATGCAGGATTGTATCAATTTATGATAATATTGCATGAACCATTTAATTGCATGATTTTGACATCAAAATTATACGGCAGCAGAACCCTACTTTATTAGGGAAAAATTTCATGTACAGCCCTCCCTCAGAAACTATAAAATTACGTATTTTGTCCTCTAAAATTTATAATAACATATTTACCCACCTGCTGCAAAAATTTGTTCTGTAAATTGTTGTTCTGTAAATTTCGGACCTGCTGCAAAAATTATTTCCTTAACTTAACTGATTTGTTCATTCATAGCTTCTTTTTGGAGTCATCCATTAGCGTCTTTCTTTCGCTCTTTACTGGCGTAGAATTTGATTTGAATTGAATTGAAATATTCGTATGTTAAAAAATTAATTTAGGGATTGGTTTGTTACTCTGATATGGCCAAAGTTGTTGATAAGATTCATTTAATGGTCTTTTATTAAAATATTTTAGTTCACGAGCTTAGGAAGCTGATTTCATATTCACAGTTTGAATAGACTTCCTTTTGATTGCCTTTTTATTTTATCCATGTTCATGTAGTATTAGCTGAATAGCTAAAATTATCTATTTCTAACTGCAATTGCTATGCCATTGCTTTGCGCATATCAGACCCACAGCAGCTGGCCTGTGATACACTAATTAGAATACCAGTCTGTTGGCCTGTGATACACTAATTAGAATAAATCAGAACCACTCTGATGCAGGACAGTGCTTATTAGATTTGCCCTTTTTTTAATTTTAAATTGATGTAGCTATGCCTTACAAGGATACTATTAGAAAAAAGTATCAAGTTATTATTTGTCATTTTATAATCTGACAAGGTCAATCACTTTCTCATCTTAGACATTTTAATAAAAACTAACAAGAATGGTCTACTGGTATACTATACTACTGGTATTGTGAAAGTAAAAATACAAACCCAAACATAAAAAAGAAAAACCTATATATACTCTACTGGTATACTATACTACTGGTGTTGTCAGATTAGCTGGAACAAAATTAGCATAGTAGTGATAAGATTAGAAAAATAATTACAATAAGTTAGAAAAGAGAACCTGAAAGAGACATTGGTTCATCTCTTTTGGTTGGTTGAAAATGTTGCATGGTCAAAGAGGGAAAGAGAGCCACAAATCCATATCACACATTTTTACATGTTCAATTTAATCATGTCCTTTTCACTTGTCTGTCACATATCCACTGTAACAGCTTTGGAAACCTATAAAAGTATTCAATTATATAACAACCAATACTTAATTTTTTTTTTGGTGTGTGTGTAGATTGACCAAAAGAAGGCACAGTACATGCAAGGTGCAAAATAGCGATCTATGTGACTTACATCATTAATCCAAGTTCAGAAGAAAGGTAAATTCAATTAAATTTGTTGATGGGTTAGATTAATTGTTTTTTTTTTCATGGTATTCCTAAATTCAACCGAATTATATATGGATAGTTTGTAGCTTAGTATTACTGTATTGTGCGATTTATCCAATTTGCCTTGAACATATAGTATGCCTTTTAGGTCGATGCCCGTTCAAAATTAATCCAATAGGGATTAACTTTGAATAGTTCCCTGTTGGGACTGCTCTTTGAATGTTTTGTCTCATTTAGGATGTGAACACATGTCAACGGATTTGGTATTTAAGAAAAATTCGGTAGCATTTATCCTTGTTCCCACGAGTACGTATTGGATCTCATTTCCAAACGGATGAGATTTTTACGCGTACTTGGGGAACAAATGGGAAATGCTGCCGAATTTTTCTTAAATACCAAATCACGTTGACATGTGCTCACTACTGAGACAAAGCATTCAAAGAGTGGGTTAGGATTGTGCACCGGCCCTATGTAAGCCCCAAATTATATAGTTTAAGATATACTGACCTCTTACCTAATTATTTTTATAATTACAGATGGATCGAGATTGGATGTATGGAGGTCGTAATACCATTGAGTATTTGGAGGGTGTGAAAAGTTTCATAAAATTTGCCGAGCAAGATATGAAGGCAAAGGGTGATGACACGATTCCGTGTCCATGCAAAGACTGTTTGAACTTGAAGAGGTTTCGCACTATTGAAACAGTGAAAAACCATTTGATTCTTCGTGGTTTTAAAGAGCGATATGCACGTTGGACCAGGCATGGAGAGAGTTATGGAGAAACAAGCACCGCTGCTAATACTGAGATTGACCAGGAGGATGAGGATGCCAGTGTTGATAGTGATCAGGAAATGGATGTGAATTATAATTTAAACCCGAATGAGAATTTAGGAGAAATGTTTAGTGATGATGAAAATGACAATTTACAAGAGTTGTATGTTGAATCTGAAAAACCTTTGTTTCCTGGTTGTGATAATTTTACAAAAATGGATGCTGTGTTAAAATTGTATAATTTAAAGGCAAGTAACCGTTGGAGTGATAAAAGTTTTACCGCTTTATTAAAACTCTTAGGAGATATGCTCCCAGATGAGAACGAGTTACCAAGATCATGTTATCAAGCCAAAAAATTATTGTGTCCTATGGGTCTAGACGTAGAAAGAATACATGCATGTCCGAACGATTGCATATTGTATCGGAATGAGTACGAGAAATGTGAAGTATGTCCTACATGTGGTGAATCTCGTTATAAAAGAAAGAACCAAACGGACGGTAATTATGACACACATAGAAAAGGACCTCCAGCGAAAGTGATATGGTATTTCCCCGTGATACCGAGATTCAAGCGTTTGTTCAAAGATCCTAAGGACGCACAGTTGTTGCGTTGGCATGCCGATGTCCGGAAAACAGATGGAAAACTCAGACACCCTGCTGATTCACCGCAATGGAGAAATATTGACAGAAAGTTCAAAAATAATTTTGGTGATGAACCAAGAAACCTAAGGCTTGGGTTAAGTTCAGATAGAGTGAACCCGTACGGTAACATGAGCAGTCAGCATAGCACGTGGCCAGTTTTATTGTGTATTTATAACCTTCCTCCCTGGTTAACTATGAAACGCAAGTACATTATGATGTCGTTACTAATTTCAGGCCCAAAACAACCCGGAAACGACATAGATGTGTATTTAGCACCGTTGATTGAGGACTTGAAAAAATTATGGTGCGATGGGGTGCAAGTGTGGGATGCATACCGTAAGGAAAATTTCAAATTGCGAGCAATGATATTTTGCACCATAAATGATTTTCCGGCATATGCTAATTTGTCGGGTTATAGTAACAAAGGGAGGAAAGCTTGCCCTGTTTGTGAAGATGATACGGTTGACATTCGTTTAAAAAATTGTAAAAAAACAGTGTACATGGGTCACCGTAGGTTTCTTCCTCCTAATCACCCATATCGTAAGAAGAAGAAAGCTTTCAATGGTGATATTGAGACTGGACGAGCCCGTTCTCCACTGACCGGTAAGGAAGTGTATTCGCGAGTTAAAGATATCAAAGTTCAATTCGGAAAATTTATTAAGAAAAAAAAAGACCCGAAAGGTGAAACTTGGAAGAAGAGATCAATTTTCTGGGATTTACCATATTGGGAGGACTTACAAGTGCGACATTGTCTTGATTTGATGCACATTGAAAAAAATGTCTGTGAAAGCTTAGTTGGTTTGTTGTTGGGCATTCCGAAAAAGACCAAAGATGGACTAAATGCTCGCAAAGATATGGTCAAGATGGGCATAAAATGGAGAGAGGTTGCACCTGAACTGAGAAAAACCAAAGATGGATTAAATACTCGAACTTACCTTCCTCCAGCTCTGTACAATTTGTCAAAAGACGAAAAGAGAAGGCTTTGTCAATGCCTTCATAGTGTTAAAGTTCCTTCTGGATATTCTGCTAACATAAAAAAACTGGTGTCAATAAAGGATTTAAAATTGACCGGGATGAAGTCTCACGACTGCTATGTTTTGATGACACAAATGCTACCTATTGCAATCCGTGGTATACTTCCAGAAAAAGTACGGTTACCAATTTTAAAGCTTTGTTTTTTCTTTAATGCAATTTGTAGCAAGGTTATCGATCCCGAAAGTTTGGATGATTTGCAACGTGATGTTGTCGTCACTTTATGTGAGCTTGAAATATACTTCCCTCCGACCTTTTTTGATATCATGGTTCACCTAATTGTTCACCTGGTCTATGAAATTAAGCTTTGTGGTCCTTTGTTCTTGCGGTGTATGTATCCATTCGAGAGATATATGGGTATCTTGAAGGGATATGTAAGAAACCGATATCGGCCCGAGGGGAGTATTGTAGAAGGTTATATTGCAGAGGAGGCTATCGAATTTTATAATAGTTATATAGCAGATGTACAACCTATTGGTATTCCTAAATCACGCCATGAGGGCCGGGTTGAAGGTGTAGGAACCATTGGTTTGGAACCAATCGAGGTTGATAAGTCTTTGCATGAAAAAGCACACCTTTTGGTCTTACAACACATGACATACATCTCTCCATACATTAACGAGCACAGAACCATTTTGAAAGAACTTAATCCGACGAAAGGGGACTTGTGGATTACCAAAGAACATAATAGTAAGTTCGCAGAATGGATCAAAAATAGAGTTATTAGACAAAGCGAGGTGGAATTGATAGATAAATCTATAAAATGGTTAGCAAGAGGTCCAACTATTATTGTGAATACGTACCAAGCATATGACATCAATGGGTACACTTTTTACACAATAAAACAAGATGGAAAAAGCACTAATCAAAGTAGTGGTGTAACTCTAGTAGCTACTTCAGAAGAATTCTCCAGATCTAAGGATGCTCGGGCAATACATGCGAAGAACTCGTACTATGGTCAAATTGAAGAAATATGGGAGCTCGATTACGTCAAATTTAAGATACCGTTATTCCGGTGTAAATGGGTTGATAACCGCCGGGGTGTTCAAGTGGATAAGTACGGCTTCACTATCGTGGATTTGGCAAAATTGGGATATAAAAATGATCCATTCATACTTGCCAATCAGGCCACACAAGTCTTCTATGTTGAGGACCCCCTCAATAGTAAGTGTCATATTGTCCTTCACGGTAAAAGACGCATAGTGAGCGTTCAAGATGTGGTCGATGATGAAGAGTTCAACCATTTTGAAGAAACACCCCCATTCTCTGTTGGCGTGCCATCTAACGAAGTAAGAAATGATGATGTCGATGATGCCAGTTATTTACGGCATGATCATCAAGATGGAGAATATGTGAATTAATTAATCAGTCAATGTGATTAGCTATTAAGGTACATTATCACTTATTCAATTTAATTTCTTACTTCAAATTTTGCATAAAATTATTCTAATGTTGTATATATATTTGTTGCAGAAAAAATTGGATTCACCCCGAAGGGAAGGCAACAGTTGCAATTATGCTGATTTTATTGTCAATTTTATGTGTAATTTTTTTTTAAGTGCTACAATGACTGTATTTTAATTTATTTACTGACTGGATCTTTTTTATATCCAGAGGTGACAAAAAATTATTCTAATTAAAATAAAGCCGATTTTTTTATTTATATCCAAATAATAAATAAAATTTAAAAAAATAACCAAACCTTTAGATGTATTTCCAAAAAAAATTCTGGCTTGGGTAGTTTTAGTAATGAGTTTCCGACATGAGTAGTTTTTAAAATACAGCCGCAGTTTGGTTATTTTTTAAAATTTTATTTACTTCTTGGATATAAATAAAAAAATTGGAAAATAAAATTTCTGCTACCAACACTACACATGAACAAACAGTCAGTGTTTCTAATCAACACTGTCTGTTTTCTGAAAGAACAGTCAGTGTTGGCAACCAACACTGACTGTTTAAAATAAACAGCCAGTGTTAGAAACCAACACCGACTGTTTTTGAAAAAAGCAGTCAGAGTTGGCTGCGAAAACTGAATGTTTTTTTTTACAGGATAAGCCGTCGGTGATTTTTCGATCAGCGCCGCTGTGAATTTCATTTCCCGGGTTTGAAACTCAAAATTTCGATCAGCCGCGAAGCATTTCCTTTCTAATTTTGATTTCCATTCTAAAAACCGCGAAGCATATATATCTCTTCTAAACCCTCCTCTCACCTCCCTAAGCCGCGAAGCATTGGCCCCGAGCACATACCCTAAGCATTGGCGAGTTCTCCCCTCCGCCGCGAGCATTGGCGAGTACTCCCCACCGCGAAGCATTGGTGAGTTCTCCCCTCCGCCGCGAGCACATACCCTAAGCCGCTTAAACCTAAGCTTAAACCTAAGCCGCGAGCACATACCCTAAGCCGCGAGCACATACCCTCCGTCGCGTGAGTACTCACCACCAAGCTTAAACCTAAGCCGCTGGTATGATTCCTTGAAATTTAGTAATTTCTACAACCATTCCAATCGTTGGCAACAAAATCGACTGGTTATCAGCACAATTCAAAGTCGGGCACTGCTATCTCTTCCGATTCCTCCCTCTTATGCAACCCCAGGTGCATAAATTTTATTCTTCTTGCCAAAGTTTTGCTTCTAATGCTTATAATGATTTATACTGGTAAGGGGGGGGGGGGGGGGGGGGGGGGGGCGCTGGTTGCCCTGTAAGAACAAGGTACGGTAGGACTGCATGTGAAAAAGACTTGTGCTGTTGAAAAAAATCACTATGCTTTTGTTTGAGTTCTGAGTTCTGAGTTCTGAATTCTGGTCTGTAAATTCTGGTCTGAAAAAGACTTGTGCTTTTGTAAGAACAAGGTACGGTTCTGAATGCTTTTGTTTGAGTTATGAAAAAAATCACTATGGTTGCCCTGTAAAAAATCACTATGTGAAAAATTAAATTTGCATGGTGTCAATCAGTGAATATATGCCAGTTGCATATTTGAGTTCTGGATTCTGGTCTCATCTGATCTCCTATGCTTTTGTTTCCTATGCTTTTCTCTGGATGACATTTAGAAAACAATGAAAGACATGTTATCAGACGCACCAAAAAGTAAAAGAATAATAGATCTTATCTTAGTTAGGGTGCTTAATCTTCACTGTTTGGAATTGCTTGAAAAACTGAATTAGGGCTTTTGATTGTGGAGTTACGTTCACTTTGTTCTTATATCCCAATGGAGTTACTTTCACTGATGAGTTGTTCGATCTATTTTACATCCTTTTATGTTTACTTAAGTTGAGATTTCAGGAAAATATACCTCTGTTATTATTTCTGAGACTATGACTGTTTTTTTTTTTACATCTATGACATTGTTGTTTCTAGTTTTGCCTTTGTCATCATAGTAAAACATGTAAAAATGCAAATTTGGTTCTTGATTTTGGGTATCAATATTCTTTTGTAATTAGATAGTAGGCTCCTAGGGGTAAATTGGGCATTATTTGGATTTGTAAGAACTCACTAGTTGGTAAAAAAATATGCCAGCTCAAGTATATTTCTCTCATGTCTATGGCCTTCAAGTGACTATTGAGCTGGAAACATTGTAAAATTGCCAGACTTAGCTTTCCATTTTCATTTCAATGTTACCAACTGTTTTGTTTGTTCTTTTTTTTTTCCCAAAAGAATAGCCTATTTTTGCATAATTATTTAAGACATTATGTAACAATGTACGAGTCTGAGTGTATGACACTAAAGCTCCATTAGTTGACATTGTCTTGGCCTTGTAGAAAAAGAATCATAGAAAGAAGAGATTTGCTCTCATGCAACATTCAAATCCAAAATTCAACAGAATTAAGAGCCAAAGAGTTGAGAAACCTAAATCATGTATGATGGTAGTATTACTGCTAGTAAACTATTTGAGCGTCTTACATCCCAAGTCATGGCAGACAGGATGAAAATACAAGCATTTGATCCATCCCCTTGTAGTATTGATCCAAAATTTCTAAACATTGCTGTAAATTTGTCACTGTTCTGCTCCAAAATTTCTGTAAACATTGCTGTAAAATTTCTAAATTTGTCGTAAAAAATTATTGCTGTAAACATTGCTAAACATTGCTGTAAATTTGTCACTGTTCTAAACATTGCTGTAAAATTTCTAAACATTGCTCCAAAATTTCTACTGCTATATTTGTCACTGTTCTGCTTCTTTGCAGGATGGGAAAAGCTCCATTGGGCATCGAAAAGGCTAGGGAAGAGAGGATCAACTCAATTAAATTGAGGATGAAACAACTTGGCATTCACACAATCGCACACGATGTCAACGCTTTATCGAATATGAAGAAGATTGATCCAACGAGGAAGAGAAGGGTTGAAATGTCGAGTGAAGAGCAAGGTGTGGTTGGAGAAGGCAGCAGCCCTCGAAATCATTGTGGTACCATTTTGTGTCATCATATTTTTGGAGAACTAAATTTACAGAGCCGTGTTGAGGGTTTCGCCCCAAATTATAAGTTGACCTATTAAATTATGTAATTGCAGATATGCATGTAGAGGAGTATAATCCTTTAAATTCTTCTGATGAATCAAGTAGTGAGGAGGAAGCACCAAAAAAAAAGAAGAAAAGAAGAGAAAGATGGATTCAAACCCTGCCATTCACTCGAGGTATATTTTCATCATAAGTTGTTGAAATTGTTGAATAATGATAATTACTTCCAACCTAGTTCTCTTTAACTATTTTTTTGTGAAATTTGTAAATTGTAGGGTTTGTGAGGAGCAAGGTGTGGTAGGGGAAGGCAGCAGCCACCAAAATATCATTGGAGCAAATCTAGGTAAATAAACAAAAACAGTAGGCTTATTTTTTGACGTCAATGATACCGTTAAAAAAAAAATTACAAGTTGAAATGTTAAATTATGGAATTACAGAGATGGATATAGAGGAGTACAATCTTTCAACATCTTCTGATTCATCGAGTGGTGAGGAGGGGGCACCACAAAAAAGGACGAGAGGTCGGACCACTTGTGCTAATTTAGGAAAGAGGCCTAATTTACGTATCAGGTTCAACAGGCATGGGCATCCAAAGGGTAAATGTTGAGCAAATACTTGACTTACGTGGCAACAGTGTCAAAAGAGAGAATCCCTATCACTATTAAGAATTGGAAGGAAGTTGACATAAAGTTGAAGGAAGAACTCTGGGAGGAGATAAAGGTACAACTTAGGTTCAAAGTAAAAAAAAATCTTTTTGAATATAATTTCACATTTAATTATAGTGTAATTATTTGGAATGAAGCAATTTTGGGGCATAAAGACAGAAAGAGGGTACAAGCATGCAAAAAAGAAAATGAATGCAGCATGGAAAAATTTTAAGAGTGATCTCGTAAATGATTACATGAGGGCAGACAAAGAACCATTCAGCAAATACAATTGGATAAGCTCACAATGTTGGGAAGAATTTGTGAGGCAAAAGTCGACGCCAGAGTTTCAGGTACTATTTAATCAAATCATTATTTATCATATCTTTTCTTTATTTCTTTTTTATACCTAACATGCATGTTTCCTTTGATTGCAGAAATTAAGTGAGACTAATCGCGAAATGTGCAAGAGGAATGACAACCCACACCGCTTAGGATCCCGTGGATACGATGTGAAAAAACGCTTGTGGAATAAAAAATTCAAAGAGAACTCTGCTGATTTGGCACCTATCCTAGATATAAAGGATCAAAGAAGCCAATTTTATGTATTGGGACGAATGGTAACAACACCAGATGGGACTCTTGAGGCCCCTCCAAAGACCCAAGCTCTAATAGAGACCATTGTAAGTGATTCTGGTTTCCTACAGTTTTTGCAGCAGTGACTGAACTATCTATACACTATTTTACTGATTTGACCTGGTTTCATAGTGTTTTGGTTTTCATGTTTTTTTTTTGAAAAAATAATCTGGCTTGCTTAGACAGCAAACTGCAAAGAAGTAAGTAGAAACAAAAATAAAATAAAAATTAGAATAGGTATAACATTATCACTTATTACCTATGGCCTTAATGTCTCGTGTCTAAATTCCTTGACATAAAGATATTTTAATGTAAAAGATTTCAGCCTAATTAATCTACAGAAGTAAAGTATTCAACAAAATTTCAGCTCTAATGATGCTTGTAATAAACTTAAAAAGGGTAAAGAGAATCATATATATGCTTGATTTTGGGCAACTTATCCAACCTTCTTGACATTTTGTTTTCTTTATTTTTTTTTAATTATTAATTCTTGTTGACAATTTGTTAATTCAATTCAAAGTCATAACTATAAGTATTGGATGTTGGAAACCAGGACAAGTTGCAAACAAAATTTAATCCAACATACACATTCAACATACTCTTTAATCTAATTCTCATTTCTTATATATTTTCAACAGAAAGACACACAACAAAAGGTCGACTCGGGGGACCTCGAAGTAAGTGGCTCGAGTGATGTTCTCACGCTTTCTCTAGGGAACCCGGAACATTCAGGTCGGACGAGGGGTCTTGGGGCGCACGTGACTAGGCAACAAGGCTTCAATATCCTTAGGGCGCCGAGAAAGAGGGGATTTAACCAAGCTGATATGAAGGCTTTTGCGGAGGAGATACAGAGACAATGTTACGCAAAAGTGAGGGAGGAGCAGGAGCAAATGTTTGAGCAATTAAGGGATATGCGGGCCGAAATACTTGCGCTCAAAATGCAACAAGCTGCGCCAGATCAAATAAGTCCGGGGTTCCGTCGCAGCAGTCAACATTCCAATGCAGTTGCAGCAAGCCCTTTGGATTCGATTCAGGTATTTATCAAATGACATATGTGATGCTAGTACCCCTTTGATCTTTTTGCAATTTTTCACTCATAGCCTTTTAAGACAAAAAAACCTGATCAATAAACCCCATAATAGCATAGTATAAGCACAGAAAATGCCCAAATGACCTGCTGGTACAGATCAGTCAGTGCTGGCTGATCTGAAAGTCAAATCAAAAATCTGTTTGAATAGGAAGATAGAGGATAAAAAAACAATCAATTTAGACTCAAATTTTGCATCTTTCTGATTTTTCTACTATTTTCTAGCCATTTTCAAAGTTGGATGTCAGAAAATGAGAAAACTGCAACATGCATATTTGCATTTACACCCCTCTGTCCATTTCTTCCCTTAAAAATAGAAATAAAAAGCATAAAATCTCCAAACTTCATGCATTCATTCTTGATGTGTTATATTACAAGAATAACATAAAAATCATACATGTCATTGATGAAATTCAAGAGAAATGGAAGAAAAGTGATGAGAATTTCATGTCTCTTACTCAAACCCGAAACCCAATATCAAGTTTATACCCGAATTCAATGCCATGCCCAAAATTAAATCCCTTTCAACCTTGATACCTTCCAGAAACACTTAAACTATAACACTTCGACCTCAAATACCCTTCCCAAGTCAAAATACCATGAATATTAGCAAATACCCTTCCCATATGTATATCTTCATGAATATTAGCAAATGACATATGTGATGCTAGTACCCCTTTGATCTTTTTGCAATTTTTCACTCATAGCCTTTTAAGACAAAAAAACCTAATCAATAAACCCCATAATAGCATAGTATAAGCACAGAAAATGCCCAAATGACCTGCTGGTACAGATCAGTCAGTGCTGGCTGATCTGAAAGTCAAATCAAAAATCTGTTTGAATAGGAAGATAGAGGATAAAAAAACAATTAATTTAGACTCAAATTTTGCATCTTTCTGATTTTTCTACTATTTTCTAGCCATTTCCCCACACCAACTGGTATTATTTTATTTACAACTAAAACTTGATAGCATTTTCTTCAATTAACAAATGTATTACATTGTTTAACTTAGTTTTTTTTTTTTCTGTTTTGTCGAATGTCTAGGTAATCTCACCTTGCTATCTCACTTGTAAAGTTGGAGAGGAACACATCAAGATGGTAAACGCTAGGGTTTGGCCGAGGAAGACGGACGAACTTATCCACTGTGTGCCTCTGTTAGAGGACCACATGAAAGTGCAGGTGGATTCTACTGTTCACGAAATGTATCTCAAGTTTCCTCTCCCAACTAACATTAATAAGGATTATGTCAATATCGAAGACACATTGGGAAGTTTCATTCAATGGCCCAAAGATTCGATTGTTTTGGACGAGGTAAAATTGTTTTTTAAATTTTCAAATATTTTAGATAATTCTAATTAATCCGCATCTATAATACTTTGAGCATATGCTGCTTTTGGACCTGTTGTTCCTTTCATATTTTGGACCTGTTTTTGGACCTGTTTAACAGAACTGTAGCAGAACTGTTTTGGACCTGTAGCAGAACTGTTTTGGACCTGTAGCAGAACTGTAGCAGAACTGTTTAACAGAACTATTTTGGACCTGTTTTGGACCTGTCAGTCTTTACTGTTTAACAGAACTGTAGCAGTTTTTAGGTCCAAATATCATAATGTTGCATCGTTCAATCATAACCAGAGAAAGAGGAACATAAAAAAGATAGGATGAGATATAAAGGAAATGCACTAACATTTGTAGTATTCACTTAAATACTGTAGTTTTGAAAGCATGATACTTTTGTCCAAGACAAAGTTTATACCAAGTTTCATCAGTTTTACCAGAAAAATTACCATGTCTTAACCAACAGAAAAAACCCTAATCATCTCTCATTACATTAATCCAATTATTTTTATTTAACAAGTTATTACTTGTTCTAGTATATAGACCAAGGTGATTCAATGCCCGAGTCGGTATCTAATGAAGTTGCAGAATCCATGCATCGTAAGATGCTTATTTCAAAGAAAAGTTTAGCGAATGTGGGACCTGAGTTCAGAGCCATACATGAGAGGGTGATGAGAGAACCGCTTGATAAGAATGAGTTCCTCTTGAAAATTAAGGAGGGTGTCTTACAACCTCAGCCCATGTTAATTAACTTAGCGTTTGACGACTTGAAGGATCTAGCGAAGCAAGAAAAGCTCGATGTTTCAATAATATCCATCTGGATTATGTGAGTTTGTTTAACTTCATACGGATAGTGATTAATTTTACAATTTACTCATTTCTAACATTTATGTAATGATTTTCAGATTTCTGAAGAGACATGTCACCGATCTAGGTCGCGAGGCTGACGTTGGTTTTTTGAACCCTAGTATGATATCTCAGTTACTTTTTGATACTGACAAGGTGGCCGCTTCAAGCTACTTGCTTGATTCGTTGAAAAATATGCAAGAGAAAAAATTTATCCTGGCACCATACATTCAAGGGTATGATTGTAGTAGTGGTCACTAGTTGCTTCTAATTTTTGTGTTGCGCGATAATATGGTGTATGTTATCGATTCTCTACCGTCAAAGGAACCAGATTACGATATCATGTGGCATTTTAAAGAGTGAGCAATAAATCTTACATTTAGTCTAATTTCATTTACTTACAATTAACCAACGTACTATTTGATGGTAATTACTAATTAATTCATTGATATTTAATAATTTCAGCATTTTTGAATCTTATGTGGAGGCTGGAGGAGTGCACAAGGAGGGATCAAAGGAATGTGTGTGGAAATACATTAAGGTGCGAACTTGTACACTCTATTTTAATCTGATAATTGATTTTTTCAAATTCCTAAGGGAATCCTTGTAGAAGTAGAACCTACTGATATCCTCAAGACTCAAGAGTCAGGTTCATGGTTCTGCCTTGTTTAAAAAATAACCTACTGATATCATAAAAAAATAACATATATATCACTTCGTATTTCAGACTAGAGGAAATTAATCTGCATTGTTCTGCCTTGTTTGTTTCTTATTTGAATACTAGTCCATATATGGTACTCAAACATGCTATAAATCTTATTTGAATACTAGTGCATTGTTCCACTGTAACAGAATTCCAATCATCTGAAATTAGCTTATAAATCTTGCAAGTCAAACATGCTAACTAGATTTACTTAAACCTGAAACGATCAACATTTCAAATGACCAATAAAGAAATATACTCCAAGGTCCAGAAACCATTTCTTAAGAGCAAACTTAATTGACCCTATCTGATCTGGTCCTGATCTTTTCTTTTCCTGCAACGCTACCAGTATCTCTCTTTTGTATGGAATTGGGCATCTAATCAATTGTTCGTTTTACAAAGCGGGGCTCATTCTGTTAATAGTAAAAAGGTCATGTAGCTAGGTTACTTGAAATAAAAGAAATAAAAAAGAAGGTTCACCATAAATGAGATATTTAGCAAATGAGTAGAGCTCAGTCAGTCATGCATTGCAATGCTTGTTTTTATCAGCCCACAGTACTCTTTTTCTATCTTGTTTAATTTTATATATTGATTTTGATAGTTGAGCGATTATTGATATCATTTCATATTTAAATAGAATAAGAAAAAAAAAGTCTTCTATATATATAAATAACCATTCAGGTGTTTAAAAAGTCTTCTATATATATAAAAAAAGTATTCTTGAGGATATCAGGTGCAATTAAGATGTTTCAGAGTTGCAAACAAAATTTACTTATGCTGAAACTTTATATTTGGTGATAGCAGGTGCAATTAACCATTTCAGAGTTGCAATTAACCATTGCAAGACAAGTTGCAAACAAAATTTACTTATGCTGAAACTTTATATTTGGTGAAGAACCTCTTTTATTGCTTGCTTGTACTTACATTAACCATTTCAGAGTCCTAAGCAAGAAGGTGGGAAGGTGTGTGGATTTTACGTCATGAAACACATGCAAGACCTAGTCACTACGCAATTTGATGTTTTTCCTGATGTATGTATTTTACAATTGAACTTGATTTAATTTTCATATAACTTGGATAAAATTAACTTAATATGTACTCATGCAGTGTGATTTACCGACAAAAAAGTATACATCGACGCAACTTCATGCAATAACAAGACAATGGTGTAGATTTTTCTTGGACAACTACTAATCTATTTACAAGACATGTAATGCTTTGTATATTTTGTTATATTTGCATATTTTGTTCATATTTTAGTTCTATATTTTGTTTATATTTATCATGTAAATTTTGTTATAGTTTGTTTCTTGGTGAATGAATCTATTATGTTGTGTTTTTTAGTGAATGAATATATTATGTTCTCTAAATTATTTGTATGATATATTGTTTAACATCAATAAATGTTAAATAGTAATATATGGCTAGCAAAAATTTGGAGGCTAGCCCAAATATAAATAGAACCATGCCGAAATTTTTGTATCAACACTGACAGTTATAAAGCTAACACTGACTGTTTTTAATATTTATACTGACGTTTTCAACACCAACACTTACTCTTTTAAAGAGTCAGTGTTAGTTCTCAACAGTGACGCTTTAAAAATAGTCACTGTTGGGCTCAACACTGACTGTTATTTAAGAGTCAGTGTTGGTATTCAACACTGACTGTTTTTAAAGAGTCACTGTTGAGAACCAACACTGACTGTTTTTAAAGAGTCAGTGTTGGTGTTCAATAGTGACTGTTTTTAAAGAGTCAGTGTTGAACACCAATACTGACTGTTTTTGGAGCGTCAGTGTTGGCGTTCAACACTGACTCTTTAAAAACAGTCAGTGTTGAATACTAACACTGACTCTTAAATAACAGTCAGTGTTGAGCCTAACACTGACTGTTTTTAAAGAGTCAGTGTTGAACGCCAACACTGACGCTTTTAAAAACAGTCAGTGTTGAACCCAACACTGACTGTTTTTAGAGCGTTAGTAAAAGGTAACCTTCACTGGCGCTGGCTTTACTGATGCCGCTGTAACAGTCGGTGTAGGGGTATTTTAACAGTCAGTGAAGGGGGTTTTTGTACTAGTGAGGCCTTTAGAGTGTTTCCCTTGAGTTTCAAGGCTTGAATTTGTTTTAAACCCTTGTTTCCATTTTTAAACTCGATTTTCTTCTCAGCCCGTAACCAGATTCCACTGAGAACATCCAAGCTTAGAGTTTCGGTCAAAGGGAGGGAGTAAATACCCTTAACAACTTCAGGTAATGGTTGGCCCGAGGTCTTAGTGTTTTTCTTGAATTTTAAATTCCTTTTTCTCAGCCGAAACATGAAGAAGCAAAGGAGGAAGGGAAGGGAAGGGACTGACAACGGCGGGCCCACTGTCAGTCTCTCTCTAAATCATCCAATCACATTTTAACTTGTGTTGGTTATGTTGGCTACTCCCGGACTTCCTAGACCACACACAGGGAAATACACGGTGCATGGAGAAACGCGTGCACGCCGCTTGAAGGGGTCGATGGCATCCGGATTTAAATCCAGCGGCATCCCTTGAGTTCGAGTGGTCTGGGCACACGATGAGCCAAGAGGCTGTTAATTCGGTGCACACAGTTCGGGGTCTATGCTCTTAGTGTATCCATGTTGTGGATCCAGCGAAAATAAGTGCAAGTCGCTGACTTGCGGGTCCCCATCTCCCCACCTTTGCTACACGGCTTCAATTCGTACCCAGAGCTATTTAGGACGTGATTTTGCTAGGCACCACTATGAGTTTGCACCCAGAAAACTATCCATGCATTGTTTAAGTTGTAGAAAATTAATTTCTTGATGTTTCTAAACATTCCACACATCAAAATTCATGGCTTTGCATGTAGAATGCTGCCTAGAATTTTAATATGCTACACTCAATTTACTTCAAAGGTTTCATGCATGTCTCGGTATTTTAATTGCCTCAAAAATTACCATTCATCATGTTAGGTCTAAATAGCAACTTTTCTGGGTCAAACAGCACCGCTCAGCCTCTGCAATTAGATCCGGTCCCATATCAAGCCTTCTGTTTGTGTTTGGTCTACTCCCCTCATCCTGCCCAGTTTGTATCCCACAAAGAGTGTTGATATCTGATCACTCAAAAGAGAGCAATGTTTCTTTTAATATTTATAAACTCGGAAATGCTATCGGTTCGGACTGCAAGCGCATAATCCTATCGAGTAGTATATGCGAGGTCGATCCACAGGGAATATTGGTTCAATGCTTTGAGCGATCGAATCACAATCTTTCGAAAGGCTAGACGAAATCTTTAAATTGAGAGATGTTGTTTTCATCAATGTAAATTAGGAAACAATTAAAAGTAATTAAAATAAAGATAGAGATGAGAATTCCTAGGGTTTCGGCACACCATTGCTACTCAATCCGCTTTGACAATATATTCCTGTTGCGTCTGATTTCCTGTTGTTGTTTAATGAAAGACACCACATAGGTCACTGCGATTTATGTTACGCAAGAATGACAGATCTTTCACCGAGATTCTACATAGGACACTGCGATTTACCTTACGCAAATGTCTGATCTCTCAAATACCCCAAATTACTACACAGATCACTGCGATTTACTTTACGCATGTGATGGAATTTGGTACGCATTTTGTTGGTCTGGTTTATGATTTTCCCGCTAAGATTTTCTTCACATAAACCTAATAGATCTCAACGAGACTAATTCATACAAATAGTTTCTCTTGCCATTAAAGTACTGTCACTACCCTAACGGACTTAAACTAGATCATTGAAGTTAGATGAAGAGATAGTAAATCACAAAAGCATTTTGTTTCAACAATAAGAAATCATAATCAACGGAAATATATATATCAAAACATCAAGAGTAACAAGATTTACTGCCTAGCCCTAAGAAAAAGAACTTAGCCGCGGAACGGCATTGTTACAAGTACTCCTCTCTTCTCTCTTTAATCAAATCTAACCCTAATTACAAAGATAACTATTCCTTCTGCCCAGGGGCCTTATATAGGAGTGGAGGGACGTGTAGAGGTTGAGTAGGGGCTAAGAAACTGATCTGGAAACAGCTGTCGGCAGTTATTCTCCAAGAGACACCTTCGGATACGGACCGTATTAGGACCTTGACGGTTAGGGTTTAATGCTTCCAGCGCTATCTTCTGGTCTGTACTAGGCCTGGTCCGTATCAGGCAATACGGACTGTAACAGAGACTTAGTCGATGAGCGTCGCTGATCCGATTGACCCGATTCTAGCTCCATTTGATGTAAAATAGTCCCAAAACCTGTTTTCTGCAATAAAACATAAAGAAGGGTGACAGTAGCCTTTTTCTCTAATAAAGTAAACATAAGTGTGAGAAAATATGCAAAACCTAAGTCAAAACCCTACGTAAATCATCATTATTTTGACTCTGATCACGCCTCCCAACTTGAATTGTTGCTTGTCCTCAAGCAACGACATCCCAGCTGGTCAAAGATTCGGTCTAGGTTAAACCATACATCTCAAGGACTTGTTTAAAAATTAAATTAGGGCTTAGGTTTAGTACAATTGACATGACAATAAAAATTTAGAATTCTAAAATATTCATGATCTCTCCCTTGAACAATTTATTCACCACATGATTGACCTCATTATGCTTGCCCTAGAAAAATTGTCATTGAACAATTTATTTCACAAATATCCTTAAAATTGAGAGTATTAATTTCCCCTTCGATTATAAATGGATCAATTCCAATCAATAGGAATTCTAATGATATAAATTTTGATTTTCCTTCTCAATTGATTGGAGCAAAGTATGACAACTAAGTGTGTTGGTGCTTGTGACTATTTTTGAAAAATTAAATATGTACAAAAATTTAAATTTTGGGAGGTTTTCTCGAGCCTATTGGTAACCAGTCTTTCGTAGGCACCCGTACTCTTTTATCCTCCATCTTTTATTCTATTTTTTTTTCTTTTCTTGATTTTTCTATTTTTTTGGATTTTTTTATTTTTCTGAAAAATAAAATATTTTTGTGTCACAAGCACCATGATTACACACAATTCCAAGTATTCATTCATACAAGGAATTATTGCATAGTTTCGCTAGGGGTCTATCTATAATAAATGGGTATTCTAAAACACTATCAAGCTTAAAAGACTTTGCAAAAATAAATTACTCAATAAATAAAAATTCTAGGGTTTGCGATTTTTGATCAACTCTCATGGTTAGCAATTAATTGTTCACTTTGAGATCACTAATTATTTTAAAAATTCCGAATTTTTGGTATCATGGCCAATTGTCTAAACCTTAGCCTAATTCAATTTAAAACAATTCCTATTTGATTAACCTACATGCAAATTATCCCTAAATTATATGATCCTATTAATGCAAATGCCTATATGCACGCTAGATAAAAACCTCAATCGTTCCTTCCAACTTATCTTGGTTAGGCCTTGAGAAGTGGTCCCGATTGAGTAAAACTGCTAGCGAAAAAATGAAAAATAAGGGTCCTATATGCCATGATCCTAGATACAATGCAGTTCCTAAACTAATTTCTTACCCCTACCCCCATGCTTAAATTTTGTATTGTCCTCAATGCAAGAAAATAAACAATTAAGAGAGGGATAAGAAAGATCTCACAGATTACTCGTTGCGAAGGGGTGGTGGTGGGGTGAATGGAATCGGTGGTGTGAATGGTATTCCCTGGAAAGGCAATATTCATAGAAATTCTCATAGGCTTTGTTTACCTTGTCTAAGTACTCCTCCAAGTAGCGGGTGCATTTCTTCAAATTCTCGAGAGTGTTGTTGGCGTAACGTGCGGTTGGACCGGGCTCACGAGCTTGAGATATGGTTGTCTCTTGTTCCCATCCGGTAGGTGCGGGCATGGAGTTTGCTTCGGTGGTGTTATCACGCGGCAGAATGAGGTGGCGTACGAAGGCCATGTCATGATGGTGAATGGATGAGTGGTGTGATGCGCTATGTGTTTCCTCCATGGGCTCTTCGGTTGGTTCCTCCTCGGTTGGTTCTTCCTCGATTGGTTCCTCCTCTATTGGTTCTTCCTCGTCACTTCGTGCATCATCTCCATGTTCAGATTCGTATCCAAACTGGAATGACCCCTTATCCGTTCCGATATGGAGGGTCATTCCCTCGCCTATTTTCAACGTGTACATTATGTCTCCTGTGTGTGCATTGAATACCGCTTGCACGTGGTTGTTGTTCACCAAGTAGTTCATGTTAAGGCGGTTATTGCCGAATACTTCAGTGCAGCCGTCGAGTTTTATGTTGTGGTGGTGTGCAAGGAGGGTTGCATAACAACCCACGGAAACCACGTGGTTATTCTTTGTGTCGGCGGCCACCGAGGTGAGGTGGTGCAAGATGTGGTGTCCAATGCGGTTGATGCTTATGGCTCTTCATGCAGCGCATGATATAGATATCTCTTTCACGCACTTCCGTTGTGTCCTCTCCTGTTGGGAATATAGAATTAGTCAAAAGAATATGAATATACCTTAATTCTTTCAATGAAATGAGGCGTGAATCTTTGCGGTATATTTTGCGCTCATCAATTGCGATCATCTCCCAATAATTCATGCGCTTCTCCCTTGTGCATAGTTCGGTTTCGCCATTTGTGGGGATGGACAGCGCTTTGCAAAATTCCTCCATAGTTATGGCAAATGGGCGGTTGAATAAGCGGTATTTGATCATGTCGCCATCCCATTGTAGTGTTGATAAAAATTCGATGGAGGGTCTCAAATAGACTCTTGTGGTTCGTAGGCGGTCCGCCAAATCCCATAATTTGATATTATTAAGGGATACTCGCACATAATCATAGCATCCAAGGACTTTCATGGTATTGATGCACATCGCTTTGTTGTTCGCGATGGTGCGATCAAGCAATGTTTGAGCACGGTGGAATTCTTGTTTGTCGCGGAATTCCATTCCCATGGCTGTTGCGTAAGTGTTTCCATTGTTGGATTGAGAGTCGGAGGAACGAGGGCTGTTGTGCACCATTTTTCTCTGATTTCGGTCTCTGTTACGGGCCGTATCCACTTGATACGGGGTTGATACGGGATTGACTTGGAGGATTTCTGAGGACAGGATGCGAATTTTGATCTGAAATTTCTATGAAATGGTGCAGGGAAAAGGAAAGTGGATGAAAGGTTTATATGATAGTGAAAAGGTGTGATGAATGTGCAAGAAGTGCCAGTAGTGGGAAGTTAAATTTGGTTAAATTTTAAATTTCTTTCTTGGAGCGTCAGAATTAGGGAGTTGGTTATTTCTGCGCATTGAATACGGTCCGTATCAACTGATATGGTCCGTAACCATTGTGCAGTTTTTGTGTTGAACTCTGTCTTTTCTGCGCCAAGTCCGAGGTAGGTCCGTATTGGAGTATTACCTCGTATTGGACTGATACAGTTCGTAACAGAGAGTAAAACTTCATGACGGGCTTCGAATTTTTCGACCAAATTCTTCCAGCGTCTTCTCCTGTAGGTAAAAGAGAAAGTAAATGTGGCCTTGGGTTGCCTCCCAAGAAATGCTTGTTTAAAGTCATTAGCTCGACTTGTTGATCTCATTCATCGTTTGGCTGATTTTCGAAGGAATATGTCTCCTTATGCTCATCATCTGTTCATGCGATGTAGTGCTTTAGTCTCTGACCATTCACCTTGAAATACCTGGTTTCTTGACTCCAGATTTGGATTGCCCATAAGGGTACACGTAAGTGACCTTGTATGGTCCCGTCCATCTGAATCTTAATTTTTCGGGGAAGAGTTTGAGTCATGAATTGAAGAGAAGCACCATGTCTCCTTCCTTGAACTCCCTTTTTCTTATCTTTTTGTCATGGTAGAATTTCGCCCATTCTTTGTACATCTTTGCATTGTCGTATGCATGGAGTCTTAGTTCGTCTAGTGCATTCAGATCTAGTAGCCTCTTTTTGCCTGCGTCCCGAAGGTCATAGTTGAACGTTTTGATTGCCCAATATGCCTTATGTTCTAATTCTACCGGCAGATGACAAGCCTTTCCGTAGATCAGCTTGTAAGGTGTCATTCCGATTGGAGTTTTGAACAAGGTTCTGTAAGCCCAAAGTGCTTCGTCTAGTTTGAGTGCCCAATTTTTTCTTGACCAAGACACCGTCTTTTGCAAGATGTTCTTGATTTCTTTGTTTGAAATTTCTACTTGTCCACTGGTTTGTGGATGGTAAGGAGTTGCCACCTTGTGTGTGACGCCATACTTCTTCAGAAGATTATTGAACTGATTGTTGATGAAATGCGATCCTCCATCACTTATCACTACTCGAGGGATGCCAAACCTTGGAAATATGATCTTCTGGAACAGTCGCTTGACTACATTTGCATCTGCTGAGGGTGCTAGAATCGCTTCCACCCATTTTGAGACATAGTCGACTGCTACGAGGATATACTTGTTGTTACCTGAGCTTGGAAATGGCCCCATGAAATCAATTCCCCGAAAATTGAAAATCTCTACTTCTAGGATTGAATTTTGCGGCATCTCATCGCGTTTAGATATGTTTCCCGTCCGTTGACATGCGTCACAGCGGGAGACATAATCCTTAACGTCTCTGAAGATGTCAGGCCAATAAAAACCTGCCTGAAGGATTTTCAATGCTGTCTTTTGGAATGATGCATGGCCACCATATGGCGAGGAGTGGCAGTCATGGATGATGCCTTTCGATTCTTCGTGTGTGACACATCTTTTGTGTATTCCGTCCACACAGAGGCGGAAGAGGTAGGGATCATCCCAGTAGAAATGTTTAGCATTTGCCAAGAATATCTTCTTTTGCTGAAATGTCATGTCAGGAGGGATGGCTCCACATGCAATGTAGTTAGCCAGATCTGCGTACCATGGCCGTTTGCTTATCTCTACAGAGTAGAGGTGTTCGTCAGCAAAAGAGTCATCGATCGGATGATCATTTTCGCTTGGTTGTCTCAATCTTGACAGGTGATCGGCTACCGAATTCTCCGTGCCCTTCTTATCTCTAATTTCGATATCGAACTCTTGTAGGAGAAGTACCCATCGGATGAGTCTAGGTTTTGCGTCATTCTTGTTGATGAGGTACTTGATTGCTGCATGATCTATATAGATGATGACTTTCGAACCTACAAGATAAGATCGAAATTTGTTAATTGCAAAGATTACTGCGAGTAGTTCTTTCTCAGTTGTTGTGTAATTGCATTGGGCTTCATTTAGAACTTTGCTCGCGTAATAGATTGCATAGGGTTTCTTATCCTTCCGCTGTCCTAGGACTGCCCCTACTGCGTAATCACTCGCATCGCACATGATTTCAAAAGGATGGTCCCAGTCGGGTGGTTGGAGAATTGGGGCTGAAATCAAAGCATTCCTGAGTGTATTGAATGCTTCGATACATTTTTCATCGAAGATGAACTCGGCATCCTTCATGGTCAAGTTTGAGAGCGGCTTCACGATTTTTGAGAAGTCCTTGATAAATCTTCGATAAAAACCTGCATGACCAAGAAAGCTGCGAATGTCACGAACACATGTTGGTTGAGTTAATTTTTCAATTACCTCGACTTTCGCTTTGTCAACCTCCAATCCTCTAGAGGAGATGGTATGACCAAGCACAACTCCTTGTACCATGAAATGACATTTTTTCCAATTTAATACAAGGCTTACTTTTTCGCATCTTTTAGAACTTTAGACAAGTTCTTCAAATATGAGTCGAAGGTGTCCCCATAGACTGAAAAGTCATCCATGAAGACCTCCATTATTTCTTCAACAAAATCTGAAAAGATAGACACCATGGCTCTTTGGAAGTTTGTTGGGGCGTTGCATAACCCGAAGGGCATGCGTCGGTATGCGAAAGTTCCGTAGGAGCATGTGAATGTGGTCTTTTCTTGATCTTGAGGATGAATTGGAATTTGGAAGAAGCCGGAGTATCCATCAAGGTAGCAGAAGTATGAATGCTTAGCTAGTCGCTCCAACAGTTGATCAATGAACTGAAGAGGGTAGTGGTCCTTTCTTGTTGCCACATTTAGCCGCCGATAATCAATGCACATTTGCCACCCTGTAACGACTCTTGTTTGGAGCATTTCGTCGTTATCTCCTTTCACAACTGTGGTGCCTCACTTCTTCGGAACGACCTGGACGGGACTCACCCAGTTGCTATCAGAGATGGGGTAAATGATGCCTGCATCTAGCAACTTCATGACTTCTTTCTTGACCACTTCCTTCAAGTTCGGATTGAGTCTTCTTTGCGGTTCTCGTGAAGGTTTGTGATCCTCCTCTAGTAGAATTCGGTGCATGCAAATGGTAGGACTGAGGCCTTTGATGTCGTCAATCGTGTAGCCAATGGCTTTCTTGTGTTTCCTGAGTGTATTGACGAGTTTGCTGATTTGGGTCTTGTCAAGCTGAGAGCCGACAATTACCGGATAGGTTCGGTTTGGGCCTAGAAATTCGTATTGTAGGTTGGGTGGAAGAGGTTTAAGCTCGAGTTGTGGAGGATTGGTTGCCTTTTCCTTTTTCTTCTCTTCGCTACTAACCGTATTGGGGAATACGGGTTGTAGGATTTTGGACGCGGGAATTTCTTCTCCTTTTTCTGTGACAGTAGTGCAACTTGCGCAAGTTTCATTATAAACCTCGTCAGGTTCAATGGTGATATCTTGTTCAGGTTGCGCTTCGTCATCTTCCCTTCCAAGAAGGCTATCCAGGTCCTCTAAACCCATGAACTCTTCAAATTCATCGAATGGGTATTCTTCCTCTTCAAATTCGTCAGTGATGCCCAAATTGAAGACACGATCAATGTCAGAAGGGTATTTTAGAGCTCTGTTCATGTCGTAAGTAACCTTGTCCTTTCCGACATTCAACGAAATTTTCCCATTCTTGACATCAATCATTGCTCCACATGTGGCGAGGAATGGTCTTCCAAGGATGATTGGAATATGTTCATCTTCTTCCATGTCAACTACAACAAAATCTCCAGGTATCCAAAAGTCTCCAACTTTGATCGGTACATCTAACAATACTCCTTCAGGATATCGAATTGACCGATCAGCCAGTTGTAATGCCATTCGAGTTGGTGATAGATCTCCACAATTCAATTTATCAAATACCGCCTTTGGCATCAAACTTACACTTGCCCCCAGATCACATAAAGTTTTCTTAAAATCTGTTGTGCCTATGGTGCATGGTATTGAGAAGCTTCCCGGATCTTTCAACTTTGTCGGTAATTTTCTTTGCACGAGCGCACTGCATTCCAGATTGAGCGGAACTGTTGAGAGTTCTTGGAGTCTACTGCGGTTTGAAAGGATCTCCTTCAGAAATTTAGCATACGAGGGTATGCTTGCAATTGCCTCAGTGAAGGGGATCGTGACTTGTAGTTGCTTGAGTGTCTCCATGAATCTCGCGAATTGCGGCTCCATTTTGTGCTTGGCCGGCCGTGGAGGGAATGACAGAGGTGGCTTGTAGGGTGGTGGTGCAATATATTCAGGTTCGGTTTGTCGTTCGTCTCCACCTACGGTGTCATTCTGCTCCTCAACAGGGTCTGCCTGCGTTTTGAATACGGGCAGCTCCGGTTGTTGCAACTCGTATTCTCCGAAATGCGATGGTTCTGCATGCATCTCATCGGAAGTTTGATCGGGCATGGGAGGTCCCTTGTAAGCTGTACCGCTCCTTAATGTTATGCATTTGCAAGTCTCTCTCGGATTTCTTCCGGTTGGCCCGGAAATTTGCCTTTTCCACGTGTAATACTTGAGAGTTATTTTGCCATCTTAGAGACATTGTCTTCTAAGTCTTTGTTGCGGTTCGTTAAGGATTCGATTTTCGGCGTTAGCCTTGTCTTGCTTCTCTAGGAATCTCTCCATTAAAGATGTGATATCGGGTTGCTGTGGTTGATTGTATTGCCTTGGTTGGTAGTTCTGTTGGGGTGCAGTAGCCCTTTGGTTATTCGCATATGAGAGATTTGGATGGTTTCGGTTGTTCGGATGGTATGTATTGTAAGCGGGCTGAGGTCGAAAGCTGTTATCGATTGCGTTTGCTTGCTCTACTTCTTCCTCAGTTTCTGTCACATTCATACATTCGGTCATCTCATGCGCTCCTCCACAATAGCCACATGCTGTTGCGGCATTGACTGCTGCTACCGTTCGCTGCTTGGTTTGCTTGTTAAGTGCCATTTGCAAAGCATCAATCTTTGCGCTCAGCATGGAGATGTCATCTACTCGGTGCATGCCAGGTGTTGGACTTGGCTTCTTTCGCTCAGGGATCCAGTAGTGTTGGTTGATTGCAATCTCTTCAATTAGGTGTAAGCCTCGTCAGGTTCCTTGTTCATGATTGCTCCTCCTGCAGAAGCATCAATAGACAACCTATCGGTAGGGTTTAGACCATTATAAAAAGTTTGGACAATCAGCCATCTTTCTAGACCATGATGTGGACAATACCTTAACATATCCTTATATCTATCCCATGTCTCACACAATGTTTCACCATCCCTTTGTTCAAAGTTAGTAATTGCATTTCTAGACCTCGAAGTTTTGGATGGTGAAAAATATTTTGCAATAAACACATTAAATAATTGGTCCCAAGTTTGAATGGAATTGGCCGGTAAGGAAAACAACCATGCTCTTGCTTTATCTTTTAATGAAAATTGAAATAGCCTTAGCCAGATCTCTTCATCGGTAACTCCGTTGATCTTTATCGTCTCGCATATCCCTAGGAAAATTGACAAATGAAGATGTTGATCTTCATGTGGAAATCCTCCAAATTGCTGTTGCGAAACCATATTTATGAGAGCAGGTTTGATCTCAAAATTACAGTTTGTAACAGTTGGCGGGTTTATATTAGAATTAGGATCATTCGCGCGCGGTACGCAATAGTCTCGTAGAAGTTTGGGTCTTGCTGCATCGTGAACTTCATTATCACCATTGTTCTGTCTTCCATTGTTAATCGGTTCGTTCGGTGGAATATTCATGTTGATCGAATCTGAGTTTTCTTCGCTTTCAGAATTACTTGATGAAGAACTATGATTGGTTCTTATCGGTGATGTGGAAGCGAATTGTCCTCTCCTACTAGCAATCCTCTCGGATCTTCGTACGGATGATTCGGCCAGTGTGCAGTTTCCTAAAAAGAAAATAAAATTTGAAAATTAAACTAAAAACTAAAAATAAAAAGAAAAATAAAAAGAAAAACGAAATTGAAAATAAAAGAAAAAATAAAAATGCAAAAATAAAAAGAAATCTAGGCGTTTCTAATTAATTGGATTCAATTGTCAGAGCAAGGGCGTCTTGCGAGGCCATGCACAATGAACCGTTATTCCCCGGCAATGGCGCCAAAAAGCTTGATCACTCAAAAGAGAGCAATATTTCTTTTAATATTTATAAACTCGGAAATGCTATCGGTTCGGACTGCAAGCGCACAATCCTATCGAGTAGTATATACGAGGTCGATCCACAGGGAATATTGGTTCAATGCTTTGAGCGATCGAATCGCAATCTTTCGAAAGGCTAGACGAAATCTGAAAATTGAGAGATGTTGTTGTGATCAATGTAAATTAGGAAGCAATTAAAAATAATTAAAATAAAGATAGAGATGAGAATTCCTAGGGTTTCGGCACACCATTGCTACTCAATCTGCTTTGACAATATATTCCTGTTGCGTCTGATTTCCTGTTGTTGTTTAATGAAAGACACCACATAGGTCACTGCGATTTATGTTACGCGAGAATGACAGATCTTTCACCGAGATTCTACATAGGACACTGCGATTTACCTTACGCAAATGTCTGATCTCTCAAATACCCCAAATTACTACACAGATCACTGCGATTTACTTTACGCAAGTGATGGAATTTGGTACGCGTTTTGTTGGTCTGGTTTATGGTTTCCCCGCTAAGGTTTTCTTCACATAAACCTAATAGATCTCAACGAAGCTAATTCATACAAATAGTTTCTCTTGCCATTAAAGTACTGTCAGTACCCTAACGAACTTAAACTAGATCATTGAAGTTAGATGAAGAGATAGTAAATCACAAAAGCATTTTGTTTCAACAACAAGAAATCATAATCAAAGGAAATATATATATCAAAACATCAAGAGTAACAAGGTTTACTGCCTAGCCCTAAGAAAAAGAACTTAGCCGCGGAACGGCATTGTTACAAGCACTCCTCTCTTCTCTCTTTAATCAAATCTAACCCTAATTACAAAGATAACTATTCCTTCTGCCCGGGGGCCTTATATAGGAGTGGAGGGACGTGTAGAGGTTGAGTAGGGGCTAAGAAACTGATCTGGAAACAGCTATCGGCAGTTATTCCCCAAGAGAAGCCTTCGGATACGGACCGTATCAGGCAATACGGTCCGTATTAGGACCTTGACGGTTAGGTTTTAATGCTTCCAGCGCTATCTTCTGGTCTATGCTTGGCCTGGTCTGTATCAGGCAATACGGACCGTAACAGAGACTTAGTCGATGAGCGTCGCTGATCCGATTGACCCGATTCTAGCTCCATTTGATGTAAAATAGTCCAAAACCTATTTTCTACAATAAAACATAAAGAATGGTGACAGTAGCCTTTTTCTCTAATAAAGTAAACATAAGTGTGAGAAAATATGCAAAACCTAAGCCAAAACCCTACGTAAATCATCATTATTTTGACTCTGATCAATATCCTGTACCATCATCGGGTTTAAGGGGTTCTGGGCCAGTTGCTCTTGTTGTAGTGCCATTACTATTTCTGCCTTGCGAGCCGGATCCACCGATCTCGGTGAAGGTTTAGTTTTTGGGGTGCGCTTGACTCTAGTCTTCTTCGGGGTGTAATGTTTCGTTGCTTTATCTCCCAACGCAGAAATCCTGACGCTTCTTCGTAGTTGCGGCTGCTGGTCTGATGATGGTGAGGCAGGTTGCGAAGGGGTTGGCAGTATAGGCAATTGGATGTCAATAGCCATGCATACCTCCTCTGTAGTAGTCGCGGTTACCAGTTGTTCTAGGTGGCTGGTCAGGCGGTGGTGAGGCTGGTTGCGAAGGGGTTGGCAGTATAGGCAATTGGATGTCCATAGCCATGTATATCTCCCCATTAGTAGCCGCAGCTACCGGCTGTTCTAGGTGGTTAGGTTCTGTTACCGGGTGGTTCTGGTCGCTCCCCGATTCGGGGATGGGGCGGTTCAGTTGTGAATCCGGTTCTGTACCGGTAAGGGGCTGGTTGCGGTTCATAGGCGGTGCTGGAGATGGAGATGGAACTGACATGGTACCGGTCTTGGAAGCTGTCGGATCAGCGGTCGGTAAGGGAATCGGAGCCGGGTCTTTGGGTTGGTGATGGGGAGAGGTCGGCCCAATCGGTAGGGAAGATGTCCGGTCGACCAGGCTCTGGGCTGGTGTTGATTCAGCTAGCGGGTCTAGCTGGGTTGATGTGGGATCCGCCAACTGGTCTGATCGTAACAAATGTGCCTGAAGCGGGTCTAGAAGAGAGCTTTCATAAGCCTTTTGTTGTTCTCGCAGCATTTCCCGCTCCTCCAGCTCTTCGCGGCACAATCGCATAATTATCTCCGCTTCACATATGCTTGATTTCGAGCTTGGGAATGAGCAGCCATCGAAATTCGGTCTCTCTGAGTTAGAGCCGATGTGTTCACTCAAACTTGCGTGTGTACTGTCTGGATTGTGGTTGTCATACGATGCCTCTGCCGCCGCCCACATTGCTTGGATCTCCGCATCGCCGCTTGAGGTCGAGTCTTCCCCCGTTGCTCTAGTTTCGGAGGGGACTTCCTCCACCCGCGGCAGCAGAGGAGGTTCATCCACCTCCATTCGTTCATTACCGACATGGTCTACAATGTCAGGTATCTGTTCTATTGTGGGGGCATGGATCGGGTCTACATTGGGGAGATGGCATATACCTGGTTCAATTAAGCTGTTGGAAGAGGAGATGAGAATGGGGCTAGTTTTGTTTCTATGTGTGGTGTCATTGTTTTGTTGGAGGCCTTCAGGTGATGAGGTCTGGCCCAAATGAACTGGGCCCGAAAAGACATTTACCGGCCTTGTCTGAGTTAGAGCAGGCCTTGGTTGAATCAGGATTGGTAATTGTAGGGGTGATGGGTTGAGTCCGAACCGGGCCCCTTTAATTCTTTCAATCTCATTCGGTGGGGCCCCCGTAGAGAATATATTCAAAAAATTTTGAATGTTCTCCCCAGCTGGCTGCGTCCCATCACCCGTCTCGAGAATGGGGCTGTCAGTACGATGTACTGTATGGGTAAGAGATCTCCGCCCTCCTCCAGTAATCCGTGAATTGGAGGTGTCCATTTCTGGATTTTTGTTTTTCCCCTGTTCAAAGAGCCGTACTGCGGCCGATTCGGGCAGGCCCACCCCTTCCGGCCTGGGGGTCGGCTGTGGCATGTCCGCCATCTCCGGCAGAAGCAAGGTTGGGTCTATTTGGCCACTGGACTGTAGTAGGGTGGCAACTTTTTCTTTGTCAGGGCCGTCCTACATGGCTTCCCAGACCCCAAACAGGGTCAGAGCGTCAATAGAAATATTTCCTCGCGCTTCAGCGTCGTCCGAAAGGCCCCCGGTTGCTAGGTTGTTCTGTTGCCGGATCTGTTCGAAAACTTCTTCGTTTGGAGTAAGGTCTGCTGCGAAAGTTAGAGGTAGAGGTTCTTCGATCCAACCCTTGACTCGGACCTGCACGTCCCGTCCAATTCCACGGATCCACATTTGCACCGTTAGTGGTATAAGACTTAGGTCCGGAACCGCTACGAGCACCGACATGTTGTCGATCGTCTTTGGTTTGTACATGGAAGTGTGTTCCAGTACTATACCAAATGAACTCACCGCTGCGACCAAGTGGTCTAATGACCATGCCTGTGGTGACATGTTCAGTAGGTCCACCCAGACTTTAAATTTCAAGGACATGGGGTAGCCGTTGACCCCCGGGCTCCATGGGTATGCAACATAACCAACACATTGCAGCGGCTTTGTGAAGTTGTGTAGAAAAAGGTCTCGGCTGTAGCCATGCTGCAAAATGAGTAAGTATTGCGGCCCCCCAATGTGTGTTAGAGGAAAAGGAAAATCCGAGTTGCATGTTGACATTAAAACCGACTGTATGACTGCCATGGAGTGGTTAGGACGTAAACGAGCATCGATAACTATGGCTCTGTTGAGCTCGAGGGTGTCGTGTTTCATTTGTTGCGTTTCGGGGATGAACACTACCGCAACTCTCGGCCTATTAGTGGGCAGTTGGTTGTCTCCCAGATTACCACGAGGCGTTAACGGGTTGATTTCAGGAACTGGTTTATCAGTCACACGTTTGCAGTTTTTTGCCTCATGACCGAGCTGCCAACACTTTGCGCACGCACGCTCTTTACTCGAGCACCCATTCTGGTCATGGCCTATTTGGAGGCAGTTATAACACCGACCCCTCCACTTGGGGTGGGCCGGGGAGGGCGGTAAAGGCAGAGGTTGCGGCGTGGAATTTTTTGGGGAGCTTAGCCGGGTCGTAGGGTTGTTTTGTGGTAGTAGTGGGTTGGTATCCATGTAGTTGGACCATGGTGGGGAGGTAAAACGGAGGAAATCCTGCTGGTTATGATGGTTTTGCGAGGTTTGCTTCACTTTCTCTCTTTTATTTTTTTTTATTGTTTGAATTGGATTTTTTTTGATCTCGATGTTAAGAATATACTGACAAAGTTTCTTTCAATTAATTAAAATAAAATTAAGTTAATTCTCACTAACCCTGGATTCTTTCCCTTATTTGATAGAACAAATAAAAAAATCAAACGTCAAGCTTCATCAAAAAGGAAGGACCGTGAGTAGCTGTTCTAGCCAGAGACGTAGGGGTGGGGTGAAGTTGGGCTGCATTGGAGAGGGCAAGGTGGTTTAAAGCTGGGTTGCGGCCTGGGAAGTAAGGTGGGGTTGTTATCGGGTTTGGGTTCAGATTTTGTATGGAGTTAAGAGGGGGCTGTCTCTGGGGCTGTTTCTGCTGTTGTATGGAGTTAAGAGGGGGCTGTCTCTGCGCCATTAATGATGTTGGAGCAGTTAATGGAGGATGGAGGTTGGTGCAGTTAGTGCTGTAGCTGGTAATGAAGGAATGTGGGTTTGGAAGGAATTTTGTAGTAGATGAAAGGGGTGATCTGCCATTAATGGTATTAAATGTTTGAGAGGATGTGTCCTGGAGGAGGCCGGTCAAAGTACCCCCCCAATTAATGCTGGAGACATTTGTTTGATGTGTTCCATTCGGCGGATGATGATGAAATTTGTTGAAAGAAGGAGACTTACCTTGAGCAGTGTGCCTGTAGATTGCGTGGTTTGCTGGATGGCTACGAGAGAAGTGGTTAGCCTTACTATAGTAGCTTGACTTTTGGTTGCGCATGGGTGGTTGGAGATTTTTGTAGGAGTGGGAAGCTTGCTGGTATTGCTTGCGGGAGATAACCGTGAACCACCCACCTCCCTGGTTCGTGGTTTTGAATTTCGCCATGGAAGTGGGAATCGCCTCCTTAACGGGTCTCCAGAATGGGATCCGCTGATTGCTTGATGCCTTACACGTCTGTATTAATAAAAAAGTGTGTTTACAAGTTTCTATTTTCCTGACACCTCATGCCATGGCTATTTCTTTGGCTATGGTTATGTCTATGCATATATCAGCATTTACTGTTCTTGACGTTTTTACATAATAGCATTTATGGCTAGTAAGTAGATCATTTAAGAAATAATTTTCACTTTTTACATTAAAAAATTTAAGAATATCTTAAAAGGTCATTTCTTGGAACTCTTTTTTGTTAGAAACATAAAAAAATAAAGGAAAAAGAAAAGACAAAGCAGGAGATTTGAAGTTTGCACAACTTAAGAAAATAATATGAGTTTACGAAATTAAGTCGGTATTAGTTAAGTTTCATTATGTGCACCAAATTTTATGAAATTCTTATAGTGATGGAAAAACATTAATGGTTATTTATTTAGACGTAGACATTTTTAATTTCCAGTTTATATATCTGATGGGCTTTTGGTAATTAAAAAAAATTATGGGATGCTTTAACAATTATGGGATACTATTCTAACATGATAAATATGCAAAAATGATAAATACTATTCTAACATGATAATGGGATGCTTTACTAAATTTTTGCTGATGAGATTGTTTTATTTTTTATTTTTTTCGTTAATGCAAAAATGAAAAATGCAATGCAAACATATTGGTTTATCCATGCTTGTCAAATATAGGGCATGTGAAACTTACAGAGAAGTCCCTAACTTATATATCTATTGTTCTTTTTTTAAACTGAAACCAAAGTTTAAACGCTGAGCTTTTTATATGAAATTTATATTGGAAAAACATGAAGCAATGCATACGATGAACTTGCGGCAATGCATACGATGAACTTTCTAATTCAGATGTTTAATAAAATTGGAGTCAATCACCTTTTTCTATATTTCTAGATTTGCTATTGCAAGAGTAAATTACACAAATGGTGAATAAAATATCACCCAAGTAATTGCCATTAATTTCAGATCCTCAAATTTTTAAATTAGCCGCTTAGTCTTAAAAATCTTCAATTTATATAAAGTTGATCCTATTTTTATCACCAGTCAAAGCTATATGGAGATCTACGTACATTAACATAATTATATTGATAGTAAAATGCATCCATTGAAATAGTAATTTTTATTAATTCATTGATACGAGCATCGATGTCAAATTTTTATTTTAATCATGTATTCCTGCTGAGAAACTTAAAAAAAAAAAAAAAATTCTAGTGCAAGATCTCGAGGCACTGACTTCTGTAAGTAAAATCTTTTAATCATTTATTATTTCCTAGCGCATCAGTATTACAATATTATGAAGGGAGAATTTCACGTATATTATCCCCTCTACAAAACCTAAAAACTCACAAATATACCAAATTTATTGCTTTCTTCTGTTGAAGTTCCTTTTAAATTTATAAAATATACCTCTCCAGGCCCCAAGCACAACATATATATTTCGCTTTTTGCGGCCATCACAGAAGCTTCAACTGTGCTATCTTCCTATACTGGTACTTTACCAGTCCCGTATGACCGTGAAGATGAGCTACTGTAGGGGTGGTCTGTCAATGGGGACTAGTCAGCATCTTCTGTTTACAATCTGATAATCACTGCAGGGTAAGTGCGCAGGCAATTCATGCAACTTTGGAGAGTTGCTGCACCATCGAAGGTTAAAATAGGATTTAACTCACGAGGCATTTTTGGTGAAACTCAGCAAATTTGGACGTAAATATTAATTTCTATTAAACTTTGGATATTAATAAAAATGTCGGCAGAAGTCAGCCTCGAGATATTGCAGTAGAATTTTTTTTTGAAGTTTATCAGGAGGAATACATGATTAAAAAAAAGTAGACTAGAGAAGTCCAGTCTAGCCTACGGTCATCGATCTTTCATTAGAAAAAAAAAATAGACTAGAGAAATATCAATCAAATATGTATATTAACATCGATGCTCGAACCATTGAATTAATTAAAAATAATATTTACATGCATGCTTATGACATCAAAATTATACGGCAGCAGAATCCTACTTCATAGAAAATATATCTGCTGTGATTCTCGGGGAATCACAGGACCCTGCGATCTGATCTCAACTGATGGTCTTTCTCGAGATGCGTGCACGAAAATTTACTTTTTCGAGAACGTTTTCGAGATCCGCTCAAGAAAAAGTTTGAACCGTTAATCTCGGAATTTCAGGATCCTGCGATCCCTCTCGGAATCGCAGCAGATTCGGACTCTACTTCATAATAGGGGGAAATTTCATGTACACCCCTTAGAAACTTTGAAATTACATATTTTTCTCTAAAATTTATAACATATTTACCCTTCTAAATTTCAAAAACTCACTAATTTACCTAATTTACTGTGTTTTCCATTACAATTATTTTTCTATTATAAAATTTCATTTTTACCCTTTATTAAAAAAATAAAAAATATGTAGCTTGTTTAAGATATATGTTTAGTATTCTAATTTGTTGATTGTGAGAACAAACTATTTATTTTCTACTTGTGACGTATATATGAATGTATGTCTATATGCCATTGTGTATGCGTCACAAGTAGAGAAACAAACTATTGTCCTTGGAAACCGAGGCGAAATTAAAATGCTGAACATTTTTCTTATATATAATACTACATATTTTTATTTTCTAATAAAGAACAAAATGGATATTTTATAAATTTAAAATGAATTTTAGTAGAAGAAGCAATCAATTTGGTATATTTGTGAGTTTTTAAGGTTTTGTAGAGGGTAAAATATGTAATTTTGAGGGTTTTTGAGGGTATACATGAAATTCTTACTTCGTAATGTTATAATACTGGTGCGCTATATAGGAAACAAAGAATGGTTAAAAGATTTGACTTACAGAAGTCAGTGCCTCGAAATCTTGCACTAGATTTTTTTTTATTTTTTAAAGTGTATCAGCAGGAATACATGATTAAAAAGAAGTACACTAGAGAAGTCTAATCTAGCCTACGGGGCCATCTTTCATAAAAAAAAAAAAAAAAAAAATTAGACATCGATGCTCGTATCAATGAATTAATTAAAATTAATATTTCAATGGATGCATTTTACTATCAATATCATTATGTTAATGTACGTAGATCTCCATATAGCTTTGACTGGTGATAAAAATAGGATCAACTTAATTTATATAAATTGAAGGCTTTTAAGACTAAGCTAATTTAAAAATTTGAGGATCGGAAATATCAATTACTTGGGTGATATTTAATTTATTCACCATTTATGTAATTTACTCTTGCAAATTGCAATAGCAAATCTAGAAATATTTTTTTGTAAAAGAGGCCTAGGCCCGTTTCATGTTATGAAACTTTGTTCAACTTACAGCATATATGAGTTAAAGCAAAAATGCAAATTGGACAGTAAGGATATGCGCACAGCAGGCGCCCAACCTATCCTTACTAAACCTATAGAGTATAAGCAAAAAACATAGCAAAGAATTGCTGCAACAGAGAAACTAAAATGTTAAAATCCACTAGGTAAGCTATGAAGTATTAGCATAATAGTAGATATTCAAAAGCTGCTACTCCTCCGGATCATCAGTAACCCACAGAAGCATTTGCACATCTTCAGGAGCTGCCACTTGGAGAGGGATGTCATCAAGATTAGTGGGCAGCCAGTTCTCCACTTCACTCTTTACCTCTGCGGACACCATACCTAGCCAGTAATGGATACAAGAGAGAATAGTCAATATAGTATTTTTACAAGAGTGAATAATAGCATTATTAAAACAAATATCATTCCGTTGTCTCCAAATACCCCAAATTACTGCACTAACAACTAATAAGAAAGCAGTTCTTTTTGTTTTAGAAAGTGTTAGGGCAAAATTCACAACATCATTTATAGAATGCCAATTAACAAAGAATTCCTGACATTTGCCCATCCAAAACCACACATGTTTAGCAAAAAAACAGCCAAAGAAGAGATGTTTATTTGATTCAAGCTCTCTACAAAAGTGGCATGAAGGATCGCCTCTCCAACCCTTGGATTGCAATCGTCTCTTAGTCAAAATTTTATTACGACTCATAAGCCACATGAAAGCTCTTATCTTAGGGGGAATAGGCAATTTCCACCATAACATAGGTGTGTTATATTTAACCCCTCTAAAATTAAGGAAAGTGTAAATGGATTTAACAGTGAAAATTCCTTTGGAGTCCCATCTCCATGAAAGTTGATCAACATCATGAGTAAATGATGTGTTGCTGATGACAGCAAGAATTGCATGCCATTCTTGCAACAGTATGCCTGTTGGTGTCCTTCTAAAAGAGATTGCATCCCCTTGAGAAGCCAATACCTCTTGTACAGTAACATGTGCAAATCTAGAAATATAGAAAAAAGGTGATTAACTCGAATTTTATTAAACATCTGAATTAGAAAGTTCATCGTATGCATTGCCGCAAGATCAATTTGTAACTTCTTCTTCCAGAAAAATGTATTAATTTATTTGTAATCTCAGTACCTCAACAGAGAGAGCTCATAATTCAAATGGATATACTATACCAGCCTGTGAGATCTTAGCGGTGTTCATCAGGTCAGGTCGGTTTTAAACCGAACTGAGAGAGTTCAGATTAAACGGTTCGATTTTTTCAGTTAAATGGATCAGTACGGTTCATTTTTATAAAAATGGTTTAATTGTTCGGTTCGGTTCGGTTTAGAAATTTTAAAACCGGTAAAATCCGAACATACCGAAATTTTGCAACCGAGTTTGTGGCATAGGTCAGTTCCGACTATGGACGCAGAGTTGAATGCTGGTATGTTACTAATGTAGTGAATGATCTTAGAGATATCTTTTTTTGAGATAAAAGATGAAGGTGTATTCTTCAAACTTTAAATATCCATAAGAAATTTCCAATTTTAAGTATAAATATGAGAAGAATTGGATCAATGCCGTAGCAAATGATCGAATAAAGCATCAACAGATTTTGCATTGGCACCTAAATAAGCTAGAAAAATCATAGTTCCATTTTGTTCACACATTTTTACTACCAAATATAATTAATTACAACGGTTGTTTATTCATCTCTAGTTTTATTAATCATCGCAAGTTTAATCATCCACCAATAGTTTCAAGCCACCCAACTAGTTAATATCCACAAAGAATTTCCCCATTCATATTTCGAACTTTCAACCTCCCACACTGTAGTTTCATTTCTCAATCATGCATCAGTAGCTTATTCCTTCAATTTAATTAAAGTTATAATAAATATGCTTAAATTTGGTCATAACATCACCAGTAGTTTTATTAATCATCTCTGAGCTCCTGTCACTATATATACATGCAAGCACCACATGTACAACTCAGAGACTTCACCTCAAACCCAATAAGAAAAAAATCAAGAGAGAAACATAACATGAACAAAAGCTTATTTCTCTTCTTCTTATTCTTCAAACTTTTTTCTTAGCCTCTAGTATGGCTCGGCCAACAACTCGCAAGTTAGTGATCAGTGGCCCTTGGTTACCTGTTAATGTCTCACACCGGGAATCCAAGCATTAGGCTCGTATGTCTCTCTCTCTCTCTCTCTCTCTCTCTCTCTACACACTCACATATGTTTCGTAATTCGGTATTGTAATGGTCATTTTATCCAAAAGATAACAATTGGAGTTGTGCCTGAAAAACATGATTTTCTTACACTATTTTTGGTCATGAAATTTGTGATTTTTTTTAGAAAAAATAAGGATCAAGCCCTCATTTGATATGAAATATGTGATTTTCTTACAGAATTTCTCTGTCTAGGAGTCAGTTACCAGTCACTGCATTGTTTAAGACTGAATTGTCCCCCTTAACTCTGTAATAACCTTTTATGAAAAGAAACTAGGATTCAAAATTTCTCACTTAGTCACTAATCATTACTTTTATTATTGGGTGATAAAAATAATATGAACCAGAGTAACCACTAGCTGAAACTTTAGTCACATACCCAATTAAGGGAAAGTCCTTGAGTTTCTTCTTATAATTAAAAGAGTTATCATGCCATAATTATTTAATTTGATTATAGCTAGTATCTCTTGCAGCTATGGTGTTTCAGAGTACAACAAGAACACAACAGCACACCTCGAGTTCATTAAGGTGGTCAATGGATCATACTTGACAAAATTATATCATCATCACAGAAAATTCATCAAGCGAACACAGAGATTTTAACGTGGTATCGCCTATAGCGCACTCCACGGATCAACACACACACACACACTTTTATTTCATAATAATTTCTGATTACAACTCACTCAATACTCAATTAAATTTTAGAACAGAGGGTTACTTGGTTTATATAGGCTGTTTTGGAGCTTCACACGACTTTGGTAAGATTACCCCCTGTACATGGTTTTGGTAATAAATCAGCCAATATGGTAGACAATATTCAATCAATCAATTATGGTAATAATTGATTCAATTCTAGCAGGATCATTCAATTTCAGTAGGAATTCGGTTTTGGTAAGAATCTTGATCTTCTCCTTTAGATCCGGTGTGACACCAACTACACGTGTCAACTTGTAGTTCCAACATCCCCCCTCAAGTTGGCACGTAAATATCGATCATACCCAATTTGCCCAGAGACTCATTAAACACCTTGCTTGATACGGCTTTGGTTAGCATGTCTGCTAGCTGCTCACCCGATCTTACAAACGGAATTTCAATGACTTTTGAGTCTATTTTCTCTCTGATAAAATAACTATCTACTTCAATGTGCTTTGTTCTGTCATGCTGTACTGGGTTATGAGAGATGTCTATTGCAGCCTTGTTATCACAAAACAATTTCATTTCACTGGTTGGTTCAAAACCAAGTTCAGTTAAAAGTCTTTGTAACCATAATAATTCACAAATACCTTTTACCACTCCTCTAAATTCTGCTTCGGCACTGGACAAGGTTACCACATTTTGTTTCTTACTTCTCCAGGTAACTAGGTTTTCCCCCACAAATGTGAAGTAACCTGCCGTTGACTTCCGGTCGCTCACACTCCCAGCCCAATCTGCGTCGGTATAGCCAGCTATTTCAAGATGTCCATGTTTCTCAAACATTAGCCCTCTTCCAGGGGCGCCTTTTAGATACCTCAGAATCCTCATTACAGCCTCCATATGTTCTTCACTCGGAGAATGCATGAATTGGCTAACAACACTCACTGCATAAGCTATGTCAGGTCTAGTATGAGATAAATAAATCAATTTCCCAACTAACCTTTGGTACCTTTCTCTGTTGGCTGGTCTCTGGTTCGGATCTAACCCCAACTTGTGATTTTGGATCATTGGTGTGTCAGCTGGTTTGCACTCTAGCATTCCAACCTCAGCAAGTAAGTCGAGAATATAATTCCTTTGAGATAGGAAAATACCTTTGTTACTCGGAGCTACTTCAATTCCTAGAAAGTATTTCAAGCCACCCAAATCTTTCATTTCAAATTCTTTAGACAGTTTTGTCTCTAGCAATTTGATCTCCTCATGCTCGTTACCTGTAATAATCATATCATCCACATATATGATTAGCACTGTAAGTTTACCTTGGTTCCATTTGAAGAACAGAGTGTGATCGCAGTTGCTTTGTTCGTACTCATAGCCTTTCATTGCACTGCAAAACCTACCAAACCACGCTCTAGGAGATTGTTTCAAGCCATACAAGGACCTCTCTAATTTGCACACTTTTCGTTTTGTTTCAGAACAATGGTACCCAAGTGGAAGATCCATGTAAATCTCTTCTTTTAGATCACCATGTAGAAAGGCATTCTTTACATCAAATTGGTGTAGTGGCCAATCAAAATTTGCTGCAAGAGATAAGAGAACTCGCACAGTATTTAGTTTAGCAACTGGTGAGAAAGTTTCTTGGAAATCAATTCCGTATGTCTGAGTATACCCTTTGGCTACAAGTCGTGCTTTATATCTCTCAATTTTTCCCTCTACATTATATTTTATAGAAAAGACCCATTTACACCCCACGGTTTTCTTTCCCTCCGGTAAATCCACTAACTTCCAAGTTCGGTTTTTCTCTAGTGCATCCATTTCTATTTCCATTGCTTCTACCCATTTTGGATCTTTAATAGCTTCCTCTACCCTTTCTGGTACAACTACCAAAGAGACTTGATGGGCAAAACTTCTCAAGGATTCAGAGAGTCAGTCAGTGGTTGTGTAATTTGCAATAGGATAGTTATTTTCGTTGTTTGTTCCATTTTCATGAATGTACCGTTTTGGTGGTTTACCTCTATTAATTCTTGGTGGTAACCTAGATTGTATAATAGAATTTGAGTTCTGTGGACTTACCTCATGAATAACTCTGGGAGACTCTGGGCCATGTGGTTGCGGTTCAGATTGTATTACTTTTGCATTACTCGTATCCAACTCAATCCAAATGTTAACTCCAGGAGATTGCGCACTAGGGTCTGTTTCAGACCCGTTTCTGACTGGGCAAGATTCTAAAATTTCAGGTTCTGCACTAGGCTCTGTTCCAAAATCTGACTCTGCTCTGTTTCGAATTCTATTCAGCTCATGCTCTGTTTCTGTTTCGGACAGTGCTCTGTTTCGGTTTATACTTGGGTTCGGCTCTATTTCAGATTGCTCTGTTTCTGTTTCGGATAGTGCTCTGTTTTGGTTTATACTTGGGTTCGGCTCTGTTTCTTGCGCTGACTGGGTTCGGTTTGTGACAGAATTTAAATGTTCACAACTTGGGCCAGTTAACTCACTAAACAACAATTCAGGTTCATACTCTGTTTCCCCCTGAACGGGAACTTGGTGTTTATTAAAATAGGGTTCGGTTTCAAGGAAAGTTACATCCATTGTTGTGTAGAATTTTTGAGTTGAAGGATTATAACATTTATACCCTTTCTGTTGTGACCCGAAACCCAAAAAAACACACTTCTCCGCACAAGGCTCTACTTTGGAACAAAAATTCTTTTGAACATGAACATACACGGTACATCCAAATATTTTTGGGGACATGTTTAGGATAGATGGGATGTTTACATGATCAGCTAACCTTTGTAATGGAGTTTTGAATTGGTTGGTTTTTGTAGGAGTCCGGTTGATCAAATAGACGGCAGTGGACACAGCATTATCCCAAAATGTTTGTGGTACATTGTTTTCGAATAGAAGTGATCTAGCGGTTTCAAGGATATGTCTATTTTTCCGTTCTGCAATTCCATTTTGTTGGGGTGTTCCTACACACGAGGTTTCATGTACTATGCCATTGTCTTTAAAAAAATCTTGTAGATTTTTGTTAATGTACTCCCTACCATTATCACTTCTTACCACCTTTATTTCTTTCTCAAATTGGGTTTTTACCATTTTGTAAAAAACTTTGAACACGTTTGGTACTTCTTCTTTAGACTTGAGGAGATAAAGCCATGTCATACGAGTACAATCATCAGTAAAAAGGATAAACCATCTACAACCAGATTTAGACACAACTGGGCACGGACCCCAAACATCGGTATGAATTAAATCAAAAGGAACAAGACTTTTATTCAAGCTATCAGGATAAGTTGCACGATGGCTCTTGGCCTTAATACACGTTTCACAAACAAATTCTTCATTATTTAAACCCAAAAATAACGTAGGGGATAATTTTCTCATGTACCCAAATGAGGGATGCCCAAGTCTCCTATGCCACAACCAAACTTTGTTTCTCAAATTTTCGGATTCACTTCTTGCAATGCATGTATGTCCCATTTTCGAGTTGTCCAAGTAATACAATCCACCCCGCTTAGTACCACGCCCAATAATCTCCCTCGTCAGAACATCTGATCAGAGTCAAAATGATGACGATTTACGTAGGGTTTTGGCTTAAGTTTTGCATATTTTCTCACACTTATGTTTAATTAATTAGAGAAAAAGGCTATTGTCACCCTTCTTTATGTTTTATTGTAGAAAACAGGTTTTGGGACTATTTCATACCAAAAGGAGCTAGAATCAGGTCAATCGGATCAGCGACGCTTGTCGACCAAGTCCTGGTTACGGCCCGTATTGGTTAATACGGACCAGGCATAGCACAGACTCAGAAGATAGCGCAGGAAGTTACAACCATAACTGCCAAGGTCTCATTACGGACCGTATCACCTGATACGGTCCGTAACCGAAGGCGCCTCTTGGGAAATAACTGCCGACAGCTGTTTCCAGATTGATTTCTTAGCCCCCAATCAACTTCTACACGTCCCTACACTCCTATATAAGGCCCCTGGACAGAAGGGATAATCATCTTTGTAATTAGGGTTAGATTTGATTAAAGAGAGAAGAGAGGAGTGATTGTAACCATGCCGTTCCGCGGCTAAGTTCCTTTTCTTAGGGCTAGGCAGTAAACCTTGTTACTCTTGATGTTTTGATATATATATTTCTGTTGATTATGGTTTCTTGTTGTTGTATCAAAAATGCTTTTGTGATTTATTATCTCTTCATCTAATTTCAATGATCTAGTTTGAGTTCATTAGGGTAGTGACAGTGCTTTAATGACAAGAGAAACTATTTGGATGAGTTAGCCTCGTTGAGATCTATTAGGTTTATGTGAAGAAAACCTTAGCGAGGAAATCATAAATCAGACCAACAAAACGCATGACCAAATTCCATCATTTGCGTAAGGTAAATCGCAGTGATCTGTGTAGTAATTTGGGAGATTAGAGACCCGACAGTTGCGTAAGGTAAATCGCATTGTCCTGTGTAGAGTCTCAATGAAAGATCTGTCATCCTCGCGTAACATAAATCGCAGTGACCTTTGTGGTTATCTTTCATAAAACAACAACAGGAAATCAGACGCAACAGGAATATGTTGTCAAGGCGGATTGAGTGACAATGGTGTGCCGAAACCCTAGGAATTCTCATCTCTATCTTTATTTTAATTACTTTTAATTGTTTCCTAATTTACATTGATCAACAAACATCTCTCAAATTTTAGATTTCGTCTAGCCTTTCGAAAGGTTGTGATTCGATTGCTCGAAGCACTGAACCAATATTCCCTGTGGATCGACCTCGCATATACTACTTGATAAGGATTGTGCGCTTGCAGTCCGAACCGATAGCATTTCCGAGTTTATAAATATTAAAAGAAACATTGCTCTCTTTTGAGTGATCAAGCTTTTTGGCGCCGTTGCCGGGGAATAACGGTTCATTGTGCAAGGCCTCGAAAGACGCCCTTGCTTTGATCATTGAATTCAATTAATTAGAAACGCCTAGATTTCTTTTTATTTTCTTCATTTTTATTTTTCTTTCATTTTTAATTTCGTTTTTATTTTTATTTTCTTTTTATTTTTCAGTTTTTAGTTTAAATTTCAGATTTTCTTTTCTTTGTTAGGACACTACACGCTGGCCGAATCATCCGTACGAAGATCCGAGAGGATTGCTAGTAGGAGGGGACAATTCGCTTCCACATCACCGATAAGAACCAATCATAGTTCTTCATCCAGTAATTCTGAAGGCGAAGAAGACCCAGATTCGATCAACATGGATATCCCACCGATTAACAACGGAGTTCATGATGCAGCAAGACCCAAACTTCTAAGGGACTATTGCGTACCGCGCGCGAATGATCCTAATTCTAGTATAAACCCGCCAACTGTTGCAAACCGTAATTTTGAGATCAAACCTTCTCTCATAAATATGGTTTCGCAACAACAATTTGGAGGATTGCCACATGAAGATCCACATCTTCATTTGTCAATTTTCCTAGGGATATGCGAGACGATAAAGATCAACGGAGTTACCGATGAAGCAATCAGGCTAAGGCTATTTCAATTTTCATTAAAAGATAAAGCAAGAGCATGGTTGTTTTCCTTACCGGCCAATTCCATTCAAACTTGGGAACAATTGTTTAATGTGTTTATTGCAAAATATTTTCCACCATCCAAAACTTCAAGGTTTAGAAATGCAATTACTAATTTTGAACAAAGGGATGGTGAAACATTGTGTGAGGCATGGGATAGATATAAGGATATGTTAAGGTGTTGTCCACATCACGGTCTAGAAAGATGGCTGATTGTCTAAACTTTTTATAATGGTCTAAACCCTACCGATAGGTTGTCTATTGATGCTTCTGCAGGAGGAGCAATCATGAACAAGGAACCTGACGAGGCTTACAACCTAATTGAAGAGATTGCAATCAACCAACACTACTGGATCCCTGAGCGAAAGAAGCCAGCGCCAACACCTGGCATGCACCGAGTAGATGATATCTCCATGCTAAGCGCAAAGATTGATGCTTTGCAAATGGCATTTAACAAGCAGACCAAGCAGCGAACGGTAGCAGCAGTCAATGCCGCAACAGCATGTGGCTATTGCGGAGGAGCGCATGAGATGACCGAATGTATGAGTGTGACGGAACCTGAGGAAGAAATAGAGCAAGCAAATGCAATTGATAACAGCTTTCGACCTCAGCCTGCCTACAACACATACCATTCGAACAACCGAAACCATCCAAATCTCTCATACGCAAACAACCAAAGGCCTGCTGCACCTCAACAGAACTACCAACCACAATCTAATTTTCAGCCAAGATACAACAATCCTCAACAGAATTACCAACCAAGGCAATACAATCAACCGCAGTAACCAGACATCACATCATTAATGGAGAGATTCCTAGAGAAGCAAGAGAAGGCTAACGCCGAAATCGCACAAAAGATCGAATCCTTAACAAACCGCAACAAAGACTTAGAAGACAATGTCTCTAAGATGGCAAGAGAACTCTCAAGTATCGCACGTGGAAAAGGCAAATTTCCGGGCCAACCGGAAGAAAATCCGAGAGAGACTTGCAAGAGCATAACATTAAGGAGCGGTACAGCTTATCAGGGACCTCCCATGCCCGATCAAACTTCCGATGAGATGCATGCAGAGCCATCGCATTCAGAAGAGTACGAGCCGCAACCACCGGAGCAGCCCGTATTCGAACCGCAGGCAGACCTTATTGAGGAGCAGAATGACACCGTAGGTGGAGACGAGCGACAACCCGAATCTGAATATATTGCACCACCACCCTACAAGCCACCTCTGCCATTCCCTCCAAGGCCGGCCAAGCACAAGATGGAGCCACAATTCGCGAGATTCATGGAGACACTCAAGCAACTACAAATCACAATCCCCTTCACTGAGGCAATTGCAAACATATCTTCGTATGCTAAATTTCTGAAGGAGATTCTTTCAAACCGCAGTAGACTCCAAGAATTCTCAACAATTCCGCTCAATCTGGAATGTAGTGCGCTCGTACAAAGCAAATTACCGACGAAGTTGAAAGATCCGGGAAGCTTTTCGATACCGTGCACAATTGGTACAACAGATTTTAAGAAAGCTTTATGTGATCTGGGGGCCAGTGTGAGTTTGATGCCAAAGGCGGTATTTGATAAATTGAATTGTGGAGATCTATCACCAACCCAAATGGCATTGCAACTGGCTGACCGGTCAATTCGATATCCTGAAGGAGTATTGCTAGATGTACCGATCAAAGTTGGAGACCTTTGGATACCTGGAGATTTTGTTGTAGTAGACATGGAAGAAGATGAACACATTCCAATCATCCTTGGAAGGCCATTCCTCGCCACATGTGGAGCAATGATTGATGTTAAGAATGGGAAAATTTCATTAAATGTCGGAAAGGACAAGGTCACTTACGACATAAACAGAGCCTTAAAATACCCTTCTGACATCGATCGTGTCTTCAACTTGGGCATCACTGATGAATTTGAAGAGGAAGAGTATCCATTCGATGAATTTAGGGAGTTCATGGGTATTGAGGATTTGGATAGCCTTCTTGGAAGGAAAGATGATGAAGTACAACCTGAACAAGATGTCACCACTAAACCTGACGAGGTTTATAATGAAACTTGCGCAAGATGCACTTCTGTCACTGAAGAAGAAGTAATTCCCGTGTCCAAAGTCCTACAACCCGTATTTCCCAATATGGGTAGTAGCGAAGAGAAGAAGAAGGAAAAGGCAACCTCTCCTCCACAACTCGAGCTTAAACCTCTTCCACCCAACCTACAATACGAATTTCTGGGCCGAAATCGAACCTATCCGGTAATTGTCGGCTCTCAGCTTGACAAGACTCAAATCAGCAAACTCGTCAATACACTCAGGAAACACAAAAAAACAATTGGCTACACAATCGATGACATCAAAGGCCTCAGTCCTACCATTTACATGCACCGAATTCTACTAGAGGAAGATCACAAACCTTCACGAGAACCGGAAAGAAGACTCAATCCAAACTTGAAGGAAGTGGTCAAGAAAGAAGTCCTGAAGCTGCTAGATGCAGGCATCATTTACCCCATCTCTGATAGCAACTGGGTAAGTCCCGTCCAGGTCGTTCCGAAGAAGGGAGGTACCACAGTTGTGAAAGGAGATAACGACGAAATGCTCCAAACAAGAGTTGTTACAGGGTGGCGAATGTGCATTGATTATCGGCGGCTAAACGTGGCAACAAGAAAGGATCACTACCCTCTTCCGTTTATCGATCAACTGTTGGAGCGACTAGCAAAGCATTCATACTTCTGCTACCTTGATGGATACTCCGGCTTCTTCCAAATTCCAATTCATCCTCAAGATCAAGAAAAGACCACATTCACATGCCCCTATGGAACTTTCGCTTACCGTCGCATGCCCTTCGGGTTATGCAACGCTCCAGCGACCTTCCAAAGAGCCATGGTGTCTATCTTTTCAGATTATGTTGAGGAAATTATGGAAGTATTCATGGATGATTTTTCAGTTTATGGGGATACCTTCGACTCATGTTTAAGGAACTTGTCTAAAGTTCTAAAAAGATGTGAATAAGTAAACCTCGTATTAAATTGGGAAAAATGTCATTTTATGGTACAGGAGGGAGTGGTGCTTGGTCACACCATTTCCTCTAAGGGAATGGAGGTTGACAAAGCAAAAGTCGAGGTAATTGAAAAATTAACTCAACCAACATGTGTTCGTGACATCCGCAGTTTTCTTGGTCATGCAGGTTTTTATCGAAGATTTATCAAGGACTTCTCGAAAATTGCAAAGCCACTCTCAAACTTGACCATGAAGGATGCCGAGTTCATCTTCGATGGGAAATGCATCGAAGCATTCAACACACTCAGGAATGCTTTGATTTCAGCCCCAATTCTCCAACCACCTGACTGGGACCATCCTTTTGAAATCATGTGCGATGCAAGTGATTATGCAGTAGGAGCAGTCCTGGGACAGCGGAAGGATAAGAAGCCCTATGCAATCTATTACGCAAGCAAAGTTCTAAATGAAGCTCAATGCAATTACACAACAACTGAGAAAGAACTACTCGCAGTAATCTTTGCAATTAACAAATTTCGATCTTACCTTGTAGGTTCAAAAGTCATCATTTATACAGATCATGCAGCAATCAAGTACCTCATCAACAAGAAGGACGCAAAACCTAGACTCATCCGATGGGTACTTCTCCTACAAGAGTTTGATATCGAAATTAGGGATAAGAAGGGCACAGAGAATTCGGTAGCCGACCACCTGTCAAGACTGAGACAACCAAGCAGTAATGATCAACCGATCGATGATTCTTTTGCTGATGAACACCTTTACTCTGTAGAGATATACAGACGGCCATGGTACGCAGATCTGGCCAACTACATTGCATGTGGGGCCATCCCGCCCAACATGACATTTCAGCAAAAGAAGAGATTTCTAACAAATGCCAAACATTACTACTGGGATGATCCTTACCTCTTCCGCCTTTGTGTAGACGGAATACACAGAAGATGTGTCACACACGAAGAATCGAAAAGCATCATCCATGACTGTCACTCCTCGCCATATGGTGGCCATGCATCATTCCGAAAGACGGCATTGAAAATCCTTCAAGCAGGTTTTTATTGGCCGGACATCTTCAGAGATGTTCAGGATTATGTCTCCCGCTGTGACGCATATCAACGGACGGGAAACATATCCAAACGCGATGAGATGCCACAAAATTCAATCCTAGAAGTGGAGATTTTCGATGTTTGGGGAATTAATTTCATGGGGCCATTCCCAAGCTCAGGTAACAACAAGTATATCCTAGTAGCAGTTGACTATGTCTCAAAATGGGTGGAAGCAATTCCAGCACCATCAGTGGATGCAAATGTAGTCAAGCGGCTCTTCCAGAAGATCATATTTCCAAGGTTTGGCATCCCTCGAGTAGTGATAAGTGATGGAGGATCGCATTTCATCAACAATCAATTCAACAATCTTCTGAAGAAATATGGCGTCACACACAAGGTGGCAACTCCTTACCATCCACAAACCAGTGGGCAAGTAGAAATTTCAAACAGAGAAATCAAGAACATCTTGCAAAAGACGGTGTCTTGGTCCAGAAAGAATTGGGCACTCAAACTAGACGAAGCACTTTGGGCCTACAGAACCTCGTTCAAAACTCCAATCGGAATGACACCCTACAAGCTGATCTACGGAAAGGCTTGTCATCTGCCGGTGGAGTTAGAACACAAGGCATATTGGGCAATAAAAACGTTCAATTATGACCTTAGAGATGCAGGCAAGAAGAGGCTACTAGATCTGAATGCACTAGACGAACTGAGACTACACGCATACGATAATGCAAAGATGTATAAAGAACGGACGAAATTTTACCATGACAAAAAGATACGAAAAATGGAGTTCAAGGAAGGCGACATGGTGCTTCTCTTCAATTCACGATTAAAACTCTTCCCCGGAAAATTGAGATCCAGATGGACAGGGCCATACAAGGTCACGTATGTGTACCCTTATGGAGCAATCCAAATCTGGAGTCAAGAAACCGGGTATTCTAAGGTGAACGGCCAGAGGTTGAAGCACTACATCGCAGGAACAAATGACGAGCATGAAGAAACACATTCCTTCGGGAATCAGCCAAACGAAGGATGAGATCAAAAAGTCAAGCTAATGACTTTAAACAAGCGCTTCTTGGGAGGCAACCCAATGCCACTTTTGTTTTCTTTTTCATATAAAAATTCAAAAAAAATATATATATTTCTTTTGATCCTAAACTATTATACTAATCACAGGGTTACTATTCTTACCTACAGGAGGAAATGCTGGAAGAATTTAATCGACAAAATTCGAAGCCCGTCACGAAAAATTATTCTCTGTTACGGACTGTATCAGTTCAATACGGAGTAGTTCTCCAATACGGGCCCATCTTGGACTTGGCGCAGAAAAAGGAAGGTTCAACACAAAACCGCACAACGGTTACGGACCGTATCAGTTGATACGGACTGTAATCAATGAGCAGTTTTAACCAACCCTATTTCTGATGCTTCAAGAAACAAAAATTCGAATTTCAGCCAAAACTAACCTCCCACTACCAGCACTTCCTGCACATTCATCACATCTTTTCACTGCCATATAAACCCTGCATTCACTTCCCTTTTTCCTGCACCATTTTGTAGAATTTTCAGATCAAAATTCGAAACCTGTCCACAGAAATTCTCCAAGTCAAGCCCGTATCAGCACCGTATCAGCTGAATACGGCCCGTAACAGAGACCGAAACTAGAGAAAAATGGCGCACAACAGCCCCAGTTCCTCCGATCCTCAATCCGACAATGAACACATCTTCGCAACAACCATGGGAATCAAGTTCTACAGCAAGCAAGAATTTGATCGTGCTCAAACATTGCTCGACCGTACCGTCGCGAACAACAAGGCGATGTGCATAAACACCATGAAAGTCCTCGGATGCTATGACTATGTGCGCGTGTCCCTTAATAATATCAATTTATGGGATTTGGCGGACCGCCTACGAACCACAAGAGTATACTTACGACCCTCCATCGATTTTTTATCAACACTACAGTGGGAAGGCGACATGATCACATACCGTTTACTCAACCGCCCATTTACCATAACCATGGAGGAGTTTTGCAAGGCGCTGTCCATACCCACCAATGGCGAAATCGAACTATGCACGAGGGAGAAGCACACGAAGTATTGGGAGATGGTCGCAATTGACGAGCGCAAAATATACCGCAAAGATTCACGCTTTATTTCTTCAATAGAATTGAGGTATATTCATATTATCTTGACTAACTCTATCTTCCCAACAGGGGAAGACACAACGGAGGTACAAGAGCGGGATATCTTCATCATGCGTTGCATGAAGAGCCATAAGCATCAACCACATCTCGGCCACCACATCATGCATCACCTCACTTCCGTGGCAGCCGACACGAAAAACAACCATGTGGTTTCTGTGGGTTGTTTCGCAACCCTCCTTGCACACCACCACAACATAAGTTTTGACGGCTTTGTGGAAGTATTTGGCAACAACCGCCTAAATATGAACTATTTGGTGAACAACAACCATGTACAAACGGTCTTCAACGCACACACCGGCGACATTAGGTACACTCTCAAAATTGGTGAGAATATGACCCTCCACATTGGTACGGATAGGGGGTCATTTCAGTTCGGATACGAATCCGAACATGAAGATGAAGCACAAGAAGATGAGGAACCAATAGAAGAGGAGCCTACGGAGGAGGAGCCAACCGAAGAGAATATGGAGGAATCACAAAGCACACCACACCAATCAACCATCCATCACCATGACATGGCGTTTGTACGCCATCTCATTCCACCGCGCGAAAGCACAAATGAAGCAAACTCCATGCCCGCTCCAACCGGTTGGGAGCAAGAAACAACAATATCTCAACCTCGCGAACCAGGCCCTACCGCACGTTACGCCAACAACACCCTCGAGAATTTAAAGAAGCGCACACGCTACTTGGAAGAATACTTGGACAAGGTAAACAAAGCACACGAGAATTTCTACGAATATTGCCTTTCCAAGGGAATACCATTCACACCACCGATTCCATTCAACCCACCACCACCCCACGACAATGAGTAATCTGTGAGATCTTTCTTATCCCTCTCTTTCTTGTTTATTTTCTTGCATTGAGGACAATACAAAATTTAAGCATGGGGGTAGGGGGTAAGAAATTAGTTTAGGAATTGCATTGTATCTAGGATCATGGCATGTAGGACCCTTATTTTTAATTTTTCGCTAGCAGTTTTACTCAATCGGGACCACTTTTCAAGGATTAACCAAGATAAGTTGGGAGGAACGATTGAGGTTTTTATCTAGCGTGCATATAGGCATTTGCATTGATAGGATCATATAATTTGCATGTAGGTTAATCAAATAGGAATTGTTTTAAAATTTTAATTAGGCTAAGGTTTAGATAATTGGCCATGATACAAAAAATTCAGATTTTTAATTATTAATGATTTCAAAGTGAACAATTAATTGCTAACCATGAGAGTTGACCAAAAATTGCAAAACCTAGAATTTTTATTTTGAGTAATTTATGTTTGCAAAGTCTTTTAAATTTGATAGTGTTTTAGAATACCCATTTATTATAGATAGACCCCTAGCGAAACTATGCAATAATTTCTTGTATGAATGAATACTTGAAATTGTGTGTAATCATGGTGCTTGTGACACAAAAATATGTTATTTTATTTTTCAGAAAAAAAAGAAAAATACAAAAAAAATCGAAAATGAGAAAAACCCAAAAAAATAGAAAAATATAGAAAAAGAAAAAAAAAATAGAATAAAAGATGGAGGATAAAAAGAGTACGGGTGCCTATGCAAGACTGGTTACCAATAGGCTCGAGAAAACCTCCCAAATTTTAATTTTTGTACATATTTAATTTTTCAAAAATAGTCACAAGTACCAACACACTTAGTTGTCATACTTTGCTCCAATCAATTGGAAAGGAAAATCAAAATTTATATCATTAGAATTCCTATTGATTGGAAGGGATCCATTTATAATCGAAGGGGAAATTAATACTCTCAATTTTAAGGATATTTGTGAATTAGATTGTTCAATAATAATTTTTCTAGAGTTAGCATAATGAGGTCAATCATGGGGTGAATAAATTGTTCAAGGGAGAGATCATTAATATTTTAGAGTTCTAAATTTTTATTGTCATGCCAATTGTACCAAACCTAAGTTGTAATTGAATTTTAAACAAGTCATTGAGATTGTATGGTTTAACCTAGACTGGATCTTTGACCAGCTGGGATGTCGTTGCTTGAGGACAAGCAACAATTCAAGTTGGGAGGCGTGATCAGAGTCAAAATAATGACGATTTACGTAGGGTTTTGGCTTAGGTTTTGCATATTTTCTCACACTTATGTTTAATTAATTAGAGAAAAAGGCTACTGTCACCCTTCTTTATGTTTTATTGCAGAAAACAGGTTTTGGGACTATTTCATACCAAAAGGAGCTAGAATCAGGTCAATCGGATCAGCGACGCTTGTCGACCAAGTCCTGGTTACGGCCCGTATTGGTTAATACGGACCAGGCATAGCACAGACTCAGAAGATAGCGCAGGAAGTTACAACCATAACTGCCAAGGTCTCATTACGGACCGTATCACCTGATACGGTCCGTAACCGAAGGCGCCTCTTGGGAAATAACTGCCGACAGCTGTTTCCAGATTGATTTCTTAGCCCCCAATCAACTTCTACACGTCCCTACACTCCTATATAAGGCCCCTGGACAGAAGGGATAATCATCTTTGTAATTAGGGTTAGATTTGATTAAAGAGAGAAGAGAGGAGTGATTGTAACCATGCCGTTCCGCGGCTAAGTTCCTTTTCTTAGGGCTAGGCAGTAAACCTTATTACTCTTGATGTTTTGATATATATATTTCTGTTGATTATGGTTTCTTGTTGTTGTATCAAAAATGCTTTTGTGATTTATTATCTCTTCATCTAATTTCAATGATCTAGTTTGAGTTCATTAGGGTAGTGACAGTGCTTTAATGACAAGAGAAACTATTTGGATGAGTTAGCCTCGTTGAGATCTATTAGGTTTATGTGAAGAAAACCTTAGCGGGGAAACCATAAACCAGACCAACAAAACGCATGACCAAATTCCATCATTTGCGTAAGAAAAATCGCAGTGATCTGTGTAGTAATTTGGGAGATTAGAGACCCGACAGTTGCGTAAGGTAAATCGCATTGTCCTGTGTAGAGTCTCGATGAAAGATCTGTCAGCCTCGCGTAACATAAATCGCAGTGACCTTTGTGGTTATCTTTCATAAAACAACAACAGGAAATCAGACGCAACAGGAATATATTGTCAAGGCGGATTGAGTGACAATGGTGTGCCGAAACCCTAGGAATCCTCATCTCTATCTTTATTTTAATTACTTTTAATTGTTTCCTAATTTACATTGATCAACAAACATCTCTCAAATTTTAGATTTCGTCTAGCCTTTCGAAAGGTTGTGATTCGATTGCTCGAAGCACTGAACCAATATTCCCTGTGGATCGACCTCGCATATACTACTCGATAAGGATTGTGCACTTGCAGTCCGAACCGATAGCATTTCCGAGTTTATAAATATTAAAAGAAACATTGCTCTCTTTTGAGTGATCAACATCCTGGAAGATACAAAATTCAGGAAACATTAAGACTGCACAGTTCAATTCCTTTGTAATCTGACTAACCGATATCAGTCTAGTAGACAATGATGGAACAAATAGGGTATTTCTAAGAGTTAAGTTTTGAGAAATAGGTACATCTCTAGTTCCTTTTACTGGATAAGAAATCCCGTTTGCATTTAGAATCTCATTCTTTCGAGGTCCACTAATGTTTACAAGGTCTTTTTCTGAAAAGGTCATGTGGTCAGTTGCTCCAGAATCAATCACCCATTTTCGCAAGTTTTGAAACTCACAATTATTTTCAGAAATTGAAACATTACCTTGAGCTGACTGTTTACCTGCTGTACCAGAATTAGAACCCAAAACTAACCGATCCTGAGGCACTGCGGTTGTGGTATGTGCGACTCCGCTGTTCTGACCTGTTTCTGTATTCTGACCCGAGCCACTGTTCTGACCCGAGACACTGTTCTGACCCCTCTGGTTCGGTTCTGCTGGTCCAGACATCACGACAGTTGCACGCCCTTTTTGACCATCTTGTTTCCGTTTTTTTTGTTCTTTCCACCAGTCGGGATATCCAACCAACTTAAAGCAATTTTCTCTAGTATGCTTTGAACCCCCACAATGAGTGCACATCAGATTGTTCTTTGGTCCTGTTTTAGTAAGGGTCAAATTTACCTCAGCTGGCTTGTAGCCATGCGAGACTAAGGCCATCGGGTTGTTGCCCACCTCGTCTCCCTTCACCATCACCATCTGGCGCATCTCTTCCCTTCGAACTCGTGCAAAGGCTTGTTCGACAGTGGGAAATGGGTTCATTTGAAGCACATCAGCTCTCACATTATCGAGACGATCATCAAGTCCGTCTAGAAAGGTGTATACCCTGCTCTCTTGAATATAAGAGTTGAATTTCTCGATGTCGCTGGAGTACTCCATCGGATTTGGACGTCGAAAATCTATCTCTCGCCAAAGGGTTTGCAACTTGCTGTTGTATCCTTCAACTGGTCCCCCCTCTTGCTTGAGTTTTGCAACTCTCTTGTTCAAATCATACACGAGAGATGCATCATTGCCGTCAAAGAAGGTTGTAGCTATTGCGTCCCAAACATCTTTTGCAGTCGGGAAACGGATGAAATTGCCAATTAACCTTGGTTCAAGCGAATTAATGAGCCATCCCTTCACAATTGAGTCATCGATACTCCACTTTCGATATGATGGATCTGTTGGCAGCGGTTGGTTCGAGGTGCCGGTGATATGTCTCAACTTATCTCATCCTTTGATGTGCATCTCCACCACCTGAGACCACAGCCCATAATTTGTACCATCTAGTTTCACGGAAATAGGTGGTGCAGATCCTTCGGTTGAGGGTGTAGTGCTAGGGGGTGATTGTTGTAGGATGAGGAGTTGAGTTAATTTTTCTAAGAGAGCAGTAGTAGTTGAAGACTCTCCTAATTCATTGGTTGGAAGGGGTTTTTCAGGTGGTGTCTCTGCCATGGTTTCAATGACAGAAATTTCAGGTTGGTTTTTGTGGTTTCGGCGAGATTAGTCGAACACGCTTGGTCCTAGAATCCCCGCTCTGATACCATGACAAAATTATATCATCATCACAGAAAATTCATCAAGCGAACACAGAGATTTTAACGTGGTATCGCCTATAGCGCACTCCACGGATCAACACACACACACACACACTTTTATTTCATAATAATTTCTGATTACAACTCACTCAATACTCAATTAAATTTTAGAACAGAGGGTTACTTGGTTTATATAGGCCGTTTTGGAGCTTCACACGACTTTGGTAAGATTACCCCCTGTACATGGTTTTGGTAATAAATCAGCCAATATGGTAGACAATATTCAATCAATCAATTATGGTAATAATTGATTCAATTCCAGCAGGATCATTCAATTTCAGCAGGAATTCGGTTTTGGTAAGAATCTTGATCTTCTCCTTTAGATCCGGTGTGACACCAACTACACGTGTCAACTTGTAGTTCCAACAATACTTTTTAACATCTATCACTTTTGAATATCAAGCAAAAGGTTTACTCTCAGTGTTGGCAAAGAACTGCACCAACCCTGACAATTCCGACATTTACGAAACTCTGGTTTATGAGGATTGTAGAAGTCCAGTTCCGGTGCATCCTAGATCCAGCGGCTATTGCAACACAACTTTAACTTTTGGTTATCTCAAAAAATTGGGGTAGGTTTTTGATTTTTTCAAATAAGATGATAGACAATAATTGATTTGTTATTGTTAGTTTCTACAGTAGCTTGGATTGTTATGTTTTGGATCGCAGACTTGTTGCGCGTGTTAATCTGTTTCTCTGTTTGCAGTTGGTGAAGTTTAAACTTTAGTTTTCTTCATTATCTTTAGGACCCGGTATCAGGATGTGGTACCATTACATTTTGTACTGATAATCACCTTTTAAAAAAATATATAATTCAGAGAATAAATGTGGCGTTTCATTGGATCCATTACATTTTGTGGTACCATTACCCGGTATCAGGATGTGCTACCATTACATTTAATTTGTACTCTCATAGTAGGACAATTAATCTATATAAACCAATGTAATTAGGATATCAACTAGTATCGTACCCTTTGCGTTGCAACGGGTACATATTATAAGAGAAAAAAAAATCTCATAGAATATAATATATTTCCATAAAAAGATAGACCAATGAAAATAATAATTATTCAACAATATCCATTAATGATATTAAAATAGATTGGAACACTGACATATGATGAGAGCAAATATGTTCAAAAGTCAGTATTTCATAGAAAATATATTGGAGGACTTTTAATTCATAGGTACGTTGATTTTGTGTGGTATTTTCAATTACAATAAAATATTGTAAATTTGTTGTTTTACTATTTTATTAATGTATTGTAAATAGTGAGACCTCAAACGAGTCCAAAATCTGGTACCAAGTGCATGGCGCTAAAACCAAACCCCTCCAATAACATGCAACAGAAGAAAACAAAATTAAAACCAAAACTGGTAAGCTAGCATTGAGGCATAAAATAAATTGAAATTCAAATAAAAATAGAAAGCATACTTAGAGGTCAAATTAAGCGTCAAAAATCACAAAACACATGAAGCATGGATAAACCAATATGTTTGCATTGCATTTTTCATTTTTACATTAACAAAAAAAATTAAAAACAAAACAATCTCAACATAAAAAATTTAGGGTAAAAGTCAAACCTAATGAACTGTGAGAATTTAAAATCAAAATAAATTAAATAAAATCATATAAAATCATAAAAATTCATATTTAGCATGTTAGAATGGTATCCCATAATTGTTAAAGCACCCAAATTAAGGGTGCCATAATTTTTTTTAATTACAAAAAGCCCATCAGATATATAAACTGGAAATTAAAAATGTCTACGTCTAAATAAAAACCCATTAATGTTTTTCCATCACTAATACCAACTTAATTTCGTAAACTCATATTATTTTCTTAAGTTGTGCAAACTTCAAATCTCTTGCTTTGTCTTTTCTTTTTCCTTTATTTATGTTTCCAACAAAAAAGAGTTCCAAGAAATGATCTTTTAACATATTCTTAAATTTTTTAATGTAAAAAGTGAAAATTATTTCTTAAATGATCTACTTACTAGCCATAAATGCTATTATGTAAAAACGTCAAGAACAGTAAATGCTGATATATGCATAGACATAAGCATAGCCAGAGAAATAGCCATGGCATGAGGTTCCAGGAAAATAGAAACTTGTAAACACACTTTTTTATTAACACAGACGTGTAAGGCATCAAGGAACCATCCTCCAAAAAAAAAATGAGAGCAAATCTTTATTAGATCTCTTTATCTCCAATTGTCAAGGTCATGTAACTGCCATTTAATTACTTCAATCAAACATTGCATACAGAGAAACAGCGAAACAACACGCGAAACAAGTCTGCGATCCAAAATATAACAATCCAAGCTACTGAAGAAACTAACAATAACAACTAAAATATTGTCGATCATCTTATTTGAAAAACTCAAATACCTACCCCAACTTTTTAAGATAATCAAAAGTTTTGTAGCAAGTTACGGTACTAGGAATCCCGTGATGTGGAACTACACACTCCTCGACAACCTGAGTTTCGTAAATGTCGGATTGGTCAGGATTGGTGCAGTTCTTCGCCTCCACCCAGAGTAATATTGTTACTTTATGATTAAAGTAAAATGTTACATAATATGATCCATTGACCACCTTTATGAACTCGAGGTGTGCTGTTGTGTTCTTGTCATACTCTGAAACAGCATAGCTGCAAGAGATAGTGCATATAAGCCACTGGACATACTAGCTATAATCCAATTAAATAATTATAACATGACAACTCTTTTAATTAAAAGAAGAAACTTATTTAATTGGGTATGTTACTCTGGTTCATATTATTATTATCACCGAATGGTAAAAGTAATGATTATTGACTGAGACAAGAAATTTTAAATCCTAATTTCTACTGTTAATATTACCAGTTCAGCAATAGCAAAGAGTAGAGTCTGGCTAGTGTCATTTCAACTTATATAACACCAACTGCAAAATCTATCAAATCGACTTCAAACAGTGAATCCAAACCGTTCAAACTGATCTATTTCATTAGTTGTGCGTTAACATGCAAAATTTATAATTTTTTGAATTTATTTAGTATCAAGTCAAGCGGTCAAATGTGTGAGTTTGTAAGTTAATTTTAATGCATTCATTTTTTAACATTTTTGACCGCTTGATTTGATACTAAAATCACTAGAAAATATAAATTTTTTGTATGTAAACACATCACTCATAAAGTACATCGGTTTGAACAGTTTGGATTAGTCGTTTGCTGAACTGGTTATTACAGAGTTAAAGAGGTGAATTTAGTGTTAATCAATGCAGTGACATGGTAACTTACTCCTAGACAGAGAAAATAAGAGCTTGATCCTTATTTTTTCTCAAAAAAATCATAAATTTCATGACTAAAAATGGTGTTAGAAAATCATATTTTTCAAGCACAACTCCAGTTGTTATCTTTTGGATAAAATGACCATTACAATTACCGAATTACGAAACATATGTGAGTGTGTAGAGAGAGAGAAAGAGAGACACATACGAGCCAGATGCTTGGACTCCCGGGGCTGAGGCATTATCAATAGGTAGCCATGCAATGGAGGAGTCTAACTTACAAGGTGTTGGCCGAGCAATACTAGTGGCTAAGAAGAAAACATGAAGAAAAAGAAGAATAGAAAATAGGCTTTTGTTCATGTTGTGTTTCTCTCTTGATTTTTTCTTGTTGGGTTTGAGGTGAAGTCTCTGAGTTGTACATGTGGTGCTTGCATGTATATATAGTGATAGGAGCTCAGAGATGATTAATAAAAACTGGTGATGTTATGACCAAATTTAAGCATATTGATTATAGTTTATTTAAAATTGAAGGAATAAATTACTGGTGCATGATTGAGAACTAGTCTTTGGTCTAGTGGCAAAGAAAATGTTTTCCGTGTGGTAGATTGAATGTTCGAAACCTGAATGGAGAAATCATTTATGAATATTAAATAGTTGGATGGCTTGACCTCTAACCTTTACTCAAAAAACAATTGTGTGATTATTAATAAAACTGGGGATGAATAAACACAGTTGTAATTAATTATATTTAGTAGTAAAAATGTGTGAACAAAATGAAACTTCTGATTTCTCTAGCTTATTTAGGTGCAAATGGAAAATTTGTTGATGAAGTTTGAAGAATACACCTTCATCTTTTATCTCAAAAAAAGATATCTCTAAGATGATTCACTACATTAGTAACACACCAGCATTCAACTCTGCGTCCAAAGTCGGAACTGACCTATGCCGCAAACTAGGTTGCAAAATTTCTGTATGTTTGGTTTAACCGGTTTTAAAATTTCTAAACTGAACCGAACCGAACAATAACAGCTTTAAAAATAATGAATCGACCCACTCCATTTAACTGAAAAAATTGAACCGTTTAATCTGAATTATCTCAGTTTGGTTTAAAACCGACCCGACCTGATGAACACCGCCAAGAGCTCACAAGCTGGTATAGCAATTTGGATCCAGTGATGTAACCCAATCCTTGGGTTTTGGATCGAGACCGTCCGATTCGAATCCGTGAAAATCCATCTGCGAGCGTACACATCCCGACGATGAATTCGAATCCCGAGACGATCTCGAATGACGAATTCAAATCAGACGGTCTCCATCCAAAACCCAAAGATTGAGTTACTTTAGGGGATCCGGAGCCCTGGTATAGTATATCCATTTGAATTATGAGCTCTCTCAGTTGGGTACTGAGATTACAGGCTGGTATAGTATATTCATTTGAATTACGAGCTCTATATTTCTTGATTTGTTATTGCACAAAGGGTGAATAAAATATCATCCAAGTAATTGCCATTTCCGTTCCTTAAATTTTTAAATCAGTTTAGTCTTTAAAGCAGTGTTATTAAAACCGGACCGGACCGGTTGGTTCAACCGGGAAAAACCGGAACCGGTCACCTGTCCGGTTCGGTTCTTCATAAACATCGCTTCAGTTATTGAACCGTTCAAAAGGGGTTTAACCGGCCGGTTTTATTAAAAAAACGCTAAATCAAACCGACGCAAATTCCCGGTTCAAAACAGTTCCGCTTGAGTTTTTCATTTCCTCTATTCGGTATTTTCGTATTTAAATGTGGCTCACATAAACCATTTACAAACTCTTTCCACAGCTCACGTGCACCAAGCTTAGATGGGCGAAAGGGTCTTCTATGCCATCTGAAAACACAAAAACAAAAGAGGAGCATGTCCGACAGAGAGGAAAGCAAAACGAACAGCCAAGGTGGAAAGGGACAAAACTGACCTTCTTAAGACAGTTGCTTGCAGCCACCAAAATAGAGAGATGAGGAGAACATTCCCGAGTCGTCAGTCTCGAGCTTGGTCATTGAAGTTGAGAAGAAAGGAATGCATTCCTCGGACTTGACTTAGTCAACTGGCCAATTCAGGGCACGAGACTCTAAACCCAGGTGCAGGTTGGCTCGTGGGGATTGGACGATGCTTCTTGGTTGTTTTATTTAATCCGAGGTAGAGCCAGCATGTTAAGGCGTGATTCGATGGGCCAATAAGAAATGAAGTTGAAAAAAATGAACAATTAGGGTTAAGTATGCACCATACAGAAATGCAAATGTTACTTGTTTTGTCATATTGCTACTTTGAAAAAGCACAAAAATATGTTTAACATGCTGGAATAGGATATGCATGAAGGAGGCCGGCAAGATAGCATAGCATGAAGCTAACATAATAGAATTTGTTTAAACAATTGACTTGCTTTGTCAATTTTGTAGAAGTATATTGGTACTCTTAATTATAAAGATTAAATTATAGACTGATTTATATATATAAAAGTAAATATTATTCTGGGCTTTCATGTTATAAGTTGTTATTGTTTAAAAAAACCAGCAATTGAACCGGTTGATTTACCGGTCCGACCAGTGAACCATTGACCCGGAGGTTTACCAGATCGATGTCCGGTCCGGTTCTGATAACATTGCTTTAAAGTCTTCAATTCATATCAAGTTGATCCTATTTTTATCACCGGTCAAAGCTATATATATATATATATATATATATATATGGAGATCCTATTTTTGTGCCTCTTGCACATTTCATTGTTGACTTAGATAGAAAATTCTAGAGATCTTGACTCAAGTATATTTCTCTAATCTACTTTTTTTTTTATGAAAGATGCCCGTAGGCTAGATTAGCTAGACTTCTCTAGTCTACTTTTTTTTTAATCATGTATTCATACTTATAACTTCAAAAATAAACTTTAGCATAGGATCTCGAGTCGCTGATTTTGTAAGTCAAATATGAATAGTAGAATGCATGTTTATTGTTGCTTTGCTGGGTTTTAGAAATAACTAGCACATATATGATAGAGATTAGTCTCTAATACAAAAATAATTAAACATAATAAATATATGTACATCATCATCGGTTCAAAATTAATAGCATATGGCTAAGCTAAAATAACTAAGCTCTAACAAACGCCAACTCAAACAAACAAATGGTAGAAGAGCCTTTTGCCATCGATCGGCTGATAAATCCAACATACGGTGTTAATAACATTTGCCATCAGTTGCAAAACGCAAGAGATGACATTGGTACTCAACACCGTCTATCCGAGCATTCGAACAGTTGGCATAAGTGATCATGAAGTGTCAAGGGAGAAATAAGAAAATTAATTAGAGTTGAAGGACACATATAAATTAACCGTAAATTTTATAATTGAGATTTAAGTGTTGATAGCAATTCGTGCAATTATTAATACATAGCATATGACGTGCTTATACAGTTAGACGTAATAGAAATTGAACTTGGTAAAAATAAGAAAGTTATGTAAATTCAAAAATGAAAAATGAGTTGGGAGATTTTTGGGAACTAAAAACTGACACTAGATAATTCATTAATGCTGCACAAAAATATTTTGTTAAAATAATGTTGATTCAATAGAAACAGAACCCTCAACACATCATAAAAAATATTTTTCAATTAACATAATTTAGTCATCAAGCTATATATAATTGAAAGCATTCTGCGTATTTTTGTACTTTTATTATACAATAATTATCAGAAAATTGTAAAAAAAAACATTAACCTGTCTCCCTCAATTTGAAATGAATTAATACAAGTTCTTCTCTACTTTGCGGGATCCACCTAAAAAGATAACTGATCAATATAAATTATTTCAAAAATTAAACCATCCCCATTTGTCAATTTAATCCAATTTCTCAAATTCACTTGAATTACACACATCCCCATTTGTCAATTTAATCCAATTTCTTTTTTTGGATCCTTTTTTTCTTCTTCTCCCTATATATCAAGTTATTTTCCCGATGCTGGCTAGAAAGAAAATTTGTATATCATAGTGATATGATTTGATCTGATTTTACCGCGATACATTGCTTCTTCTACTATATCAGTGTGATCTTATCTGATTTTGGTTCTTTTGTTTCAATTACAATAATGATATCAGATAATTATTTTAGATGTTGAAATCACAAAATGTGTTTATAGTTGAACAATAAACAAAAAAATAACAGATTATGATCTAGAAATATATTTTTACAATAAACATAATTTAACATAAACACATCTAAAGAAAATTATATTGATCAGTTAATGAATTCATTTTATTTCGATTCAAATAATGATATTAGAATTTACTTTTATCTGATATGAATGATCATATTATTATTTTTTGGTTTTGTCCAATATTTTATACACGATGTAAAAAATTTAAGAAAATAAATTTTTTTTAAGCCAAGTAGTATTTGTCCTAAATATTGGATGACATATATAAATGACTGAAATTACAAATATCATGATTCAACAATATTTTTTATATGACACGAAAGATCTAATGTAATGAGCAGTTCATGCATGAGCTACCAACATTTTTTGTACGAGCATTTTATGTAATTAGCATGAAAGATCTTGTGTACATTTTTTATATGAACCAACATAAATTGTAATCAGCATTTTATGTATAAAAATGAAGGCAAATCTTTATAAGATCTCTTTATCTCCAATTGGCTAGGTCATATAACTGCCATTTAATTACTTCAACCAAACATTGCACCACAGTTCAAGAAGTAAACCCAATTAATGAAACGCCATATCAATACAAAATGTAATGGTACCATATCCTGATACCGGTTCCTAAAGATAATGAAGGAAACTAAAGTCTAAAGCTGCACCAACTGCAAATAGAGAAACAGAGCAACATCACGCGCAACAAGTCTGCGATCCAAAACATAACAATCCAAGCTACTGAAGAAACTAACTATAACAAATCAATTATTGTTGATCATCTTATTTGAAAAACTCAAGACCTACCGCAAGCTTTTGAGATAACCAAAAGTTTTGTAGCAATAGCCGGGTCTAGGATCCCCTTGAACTGGAGTTATACAATCCTCAAAAACCAGAGTTTCGTAAATGTCGGAATTGTCAGGGTTGGTGCAGTTCTTCGCCACCACTGAGAGTAAAAATTTTACTTGATTTTGATAAGTGTAATATGATAAATAATATGATCCATTGACCACCTTTATGAACTCGAGGTGTGCTGTTGTGTTCTTGTTGTACTCTGAAACACCATAGCTGCAAGAGATACTAGCTATAATCAAATTACATAATTATGACATAACAACTCTTTTAATTACAAGAAGAAACTCATGGAATTTCCCTTAATTGGGTATGTGACTAAAGTTTCAGCTACTGGTTACTCTGATTCATATTATTTTTATCACCCAATAATAAAATAATGATTAGTGACTAAGATGAGAAATTTTGAATCCTAGTTTCTTTTCATAAAAGGTTATTACAGAGTTAGGGGGGATAATTCTGTCTTAAACAATGCAGTGACCGGTAACTGACTCCTAGACAGAGAAATTGTGTTAGAAAATTACATATTTCATATGAAATGAGGGCTTGATCCTTATTTATCTCAAAAAAATAAAAAATTTCATGACTAAAAATGGTGTAAGAAAATGATATTTTTCAGGCACAACTCCAATTGTTATCTTTAGGATAAAATGACCATTACAATTACCGAATAACGAAACATATGTGAGTATGTAGAGAGAGAGAGATAGAGAGAGACATACGAGCCATAAGCTTGGATTGCCGGGTGTGAGATATTATATATAGGTAACCACGGGCCAAAGGAGGAGACTAACTTGCGAGGGGTTGGCCGAGCCATACTAGAGGCTAAGAAAAAAACATGAAGAAAAAGAAGGAGAGAAAATAAGCTTTTGTTCATGTTATGTTTCTCCCTTGTTTTTTTCTTATTGGGTTGAGGTGAAGTCTCTGAGTTCTACATGTGTTTGCATGTATATATAGTTACAGGAGTTCAGATCCTGGTGTATGGAGTGATGTTATGACCTAATTTAAGCATTGATTATAACTTTAAATAAATTGCAGGAATAAACTATGAGCTCTGATCCCGGTGCGGTGCAAACATTAATTCATTAAATTTCATTCATCTCTGCGTCCACAGTCGGAACTGACCTATTGCACAAACTCTGTTGCAAAAATTTCAGTATGTTTGATTTAACCAATTTTAAAATTTCTAAATCAAATTGAACTAAACAATTAAACCGCTATTAAAAAAAACCAAACCAATCCATTTAATTGAAAAAATCGAACTGTTTAATCTAAACTCTCTCAGTTTGATTTAAAACTGACCCGACCTGATGAACACCGCTAAGAGCTCAGAGGCTGGTATAGTATATCCAATTAAATTATGATTTCATAGGGGGAGTTTCACCTTATGGCTTAGAAGTTGGGTACTGAGATTACAAATTAATTAATACTATTCTTTGAAGAAAAAGTTATAAATGGATCTTGCGGCAATGCATATGGTTAATCATCTTTTTCTTTATTTCTAGATGTGTTATTACAAGTGTAAATTACACAAATGGTGAATAAAATATCATCCAACTAATTACCATTAATTTCCGGTCCTTAAAAAGTTTTAAATCAATTTAGTCTTAAAAGTCTTCAATTTATATCCTTATTTCATCACCGGTCAAAGCGCTGTATATATATATATATATATATGGAGATCCTATTTTTGTGCCTCTTGCACATTCATTGTTGACTTAAATAGAAAATTCCAGAGATCTTGAGTGAAGTATATTTCTCTAATCTACTTTTTTTTTTTATGAAAGATGCCTGTAGGCTAGATTAGCTGGACTTCTCTAGTATATTTTTTTTTAATAATGAATTCATGCTGATAACTTTAAAAATAAATTCTGCATAGGATCTCGAGTCGTTGACTTCTGTAAGTCAAATCTTTTTACCATTTAATGTTCCTAGCGCATCATTATTAGGGGTGTGAATGATACCCTTTTACCCGTTTACCTTATTCTTATCATATTCGATAAGGTGGGTATGAGTAAGGTTTTTTTTTTTCATTAGCTAATTTGGGTATGAGTTTGGGTAAAGATTTGTTTTGTTAGCTAAACAGGTAAGGATATGGGTATAGGGTAATTATATAAAATAAAATTATATTATAATGTTTGAGTAATAATTAGTGATATTAATATTTATTTGTGTGATATTTCATATGATAATGTTTGAGCAATAATTTTTATGTTTTTCTGCTATAAGAAAAATGCTAATCATATTACTTTTATTTACATGTTTTGTTATTTAGTTAAATAATTGAATTTGTCCGAAAAGATATTCGTGTTTTTAAATTCTTTTTAATTATAAAAAACAATTTAGTTGATATTGATTGTATATTTATGTTTGTTTTTTTATTTTTTTATTAGTAATGTGATGGCAATATGTGTGAAATGGATGAGTTTTGATGTTCTATTCATAAAATAAAACATAATTAATTATTATATTAGTATTATTCGTTATTCACCTACTACCGTTTCGTTACCCGATAACTTAAACGAGTAAGGGTAGGGTAGAGTAAGGTCAATTCTTAATGGGTAAGGGTAGGTTATGGTTAAGGTCAACTCTTAGTGGGTATGGGTACGAAAATGCTTCTACCCTACCCGTATTCGTACCCATTGACACCCCTAATCACTATTATAATATTATGAATAAACAATTTCACGTATACCCCTAAAAAATCTCAAAATTATGTATTCCCCGTCTAAAATTTATAATATATATATTTACCCTTCTAAATTTCAAAAACACACAAATATACCAAATTTATTGCTTTTTCTATTAAAATTAATTTTAAATTATAATATACCTATTTTACTCTTTATTAGAAAATAAAATATCTAGTATGTATAAGAAACACATACTGTGCGCCAAGTATAGATTTAACTTTCATTGTAGAGTATACAAAAGTATTTTCTCTAATAATTAAATTATTAACTTGGCTTATGAAAATGATATAAATTTCATTGTAGAATTGCTCTTTTGCCTCTTTATTTCAGTTAGAGACTTATGACTACTAGAATTTGTATTAGTAGTATGAGAAAAAAAAACACTTACAACAAAGTACTTTAAGCATATAGTCTAGCTTTTTTAATCATGGATTCCTTGTGGTAACTTAAAATTTTGTTTAGTGCAACTTCTCGAGACGCTGTCTTCTCGAAAAATTATTTAAGCATTTATTATTTTCTAGCAAGCATGAACCATTTCATATGAGTAGCTAGGGTTCTGCTACCATATAGGCATGTGAACTCACCAGAAGACATCCATCGCCACACGAGACACCCGTGTTGGCACATCGGTTTGTTTTGTTTTGTTGTTTGGATCAGAGAAAACTGGTAATATGAGAAGTTTGGCCTTTTAATTCCTTCACAAAAATTTAAAAATAAAGGGCTAAACAAGTCATGTAAACCAACCACTAACCCTTCAGTCAATGTAAAACATGTACATCTCTGAATAGCATATTCGACATTATTTCATGGGAGCACCACGAACTGGTTCATTGCTCAATTTCCAAAATTAAGCTTAGTCAAAGTTCAACCTGTGTCCTTTTACCATCGTTATGCTATGTGTGGCATCTCTGAGACTTGGATTCAGTCCAGAATTGATTAATTTATCAATATCCCTTTTCTTGGTTTTTATTTTATTTTCCAATTTTCTGTTTTGTTTGGTTTTATGCTTTCTGTGTTAATTTTCTATTGTGAAACTATGGGATACTATTCTAACATGCTAAATATACATTTTTATGATTTTATATGATTTTATTTAATTTATTTCGATTTTAAATGCTCACAGTTCACTATGTTTGACTTTTACCCTAATTTTTTGTGGATGAGATTGTTTTATTTATTTTAATCTTTCTGTTAATGTAAAAATGAAATATGCTATGCAAACATATTGTTTTATCCATGCTTCATGTGTTTTGTGATTTTGGCGCTTAATTCGACCTCTTTTTTTTTTTTGATAAAAGGCATACCAGATGCCCATTTCATTTTCATGAAATAAGAGTTAAATTACAGTAAAAGGAGATCAGTATCTCAGGTAAACAATACCACGCGGCCACCCAACAAAACAGAAAAGCACGACGCTTCACTAACCACCAAAAGACCGTAATAGAGAAATAACAGATAAGACCTAAAACCCAGTAGGTAAAACTATGTAAAGATAATGTCCCTATAAAGGGAGCTATACAAAATTCAAGCGCCTGCTGCATGAGAGCTAAACATCTGCGGATGCATCGCCAGCCGAATACACGACCAGCTGGTTGTCATTGGGGTCCCACACCCGAAGAGGGATGGCATTGAGGTCCTTGGGCAGCCAATCAGCGACCGCTTCCTTAAACCGTTTCTCCATGGTACCTGCCCAATATTCATTAACGGAAATTATTAGTAAAATAAGGTTCCGAGCTGATTTAGTAGGACTGTTTTGGAAACATATATCATTTCGATGTTTCCAAATCGTCCAACAAACCGCATACACTGTTAAAAATCCTATTTGCTGCACCAGGGGTAGAGTACTTGAAAAATGAAAAATATCCTTACATGATGTCCAAGTATGAAAGTAGTGAGTACTGTTACCGAGCCAAAACCATATTTGTTGGGCTTGAGGGCATTTAAGAAACAAGTGATTAGTGGTTTCCTTTTTGGTACAGAAATGACATCTGACCCTACCAACCCAACCTCTCTTCCTTAGATTATGTTTTGTTAAAATACGATTATGAAGGACCAGCCAAAAGAAAATCTTGATTTTAGGTGGAATTGGTAATCCCAAATAATTGCATAGCTTAATTCGACCTCTAAGTATGCTTTCTATATTTATTTGAATTTCAACTTATTTCATATACCTCGATAGCAGTTTTTGTTTTAATGGTTTTTCTTATTTTGCTAGTTATTGGAGGGGTCTGGTATCAAAGTCATGCACTTGGTACTAGATTTGGGACTGGTTTGAGGACTTACTATACTATTGACAAGTTTTAGGGATTACAAAAAAAATCAAATCAATAGAGAAATTAAGCATAAAAATGTAATTATTAAAATATGCTTGTCAAATATAGAACATGTGAAACTTACAGTGAAGTCCTTAACTTATATATCTATTATTTCTTTTTTTAAAGTGAAATCAAACTTTAAACACTGAGCTTTTTATATGAAATTTATATTGGAAATGCAGAAAAAATATGAAAAGCACATCAGATTTACAACAAATCAAAAAATTATATCAAATCTACATCAGTTGAAAAGACAACATTAAGTATTTTATTATTTGATCAAAATACTACAACAGATCAAAAAACTAAATTAGATGAACTGACATCATGAAAAAAAAATATTCTCAACAAAGTAAAGTATTCTATTATTTTATGTTTGACCCTAAAAAGTTGTCACATGACAAATGGCAATTTCCGGGGCAATTAAAATACCAAAGTCACACTCAAACCCTTCATAGCAAATTGAGTACAACATATTAAAATTCTTGGTGGTATTCTGCATGCAAAACCATAAATTTTGATACGTAAAATGGTCAGAAACATTAAGGAATTAATTTCCTACAATTTAAATAATGCATGGATAATATTCTCGGTACAAAAGGTGGAGTATACTCAGCACCGTGATTTTTATATTTACCCAAAAAAAGATATATTTAATATACAATAACCAGGTTTTTAAAGACTCAGTTATTTTACCCAAAACGCTAGGAATATCCGCGGTCCGAATTAAAAATTCGGACCGCTAGGAATATCAGCGGTCCGAATTCTTAATTCGAAACGCTAGGATTCCTAGCGGTCCGAATTCTTAATTCGGACCGCTAATATTCCTAGCGTTCCGAATTCATAATTCAAAACTACAGTCGCCAACCTTTTCATTTATTACTATATAAACCTTTCATTTATTACTATATTAAATGATAATTTTTCACCGATAACCCTAAAGTTATTTTATTACAAAGAATTATATTATAAAAAACTTATCAATATATAAAATTTCATTATTATTTTATTAACATGGTAATTTTTCCACCGATAACCCTAGAAATTTATTCACCGATAACCCTAAAGTTATTTTATTACAAAGAATTATATTATAAAAACTATCAATAATATAAAATTTCATTTATTATTTTATTAAATGGTAATTTTTTCACCGATAACCCTAAAGTTATTTTTATTACAAAGAATTATATTATAAAACTTATCAATAATATAAAATTTCATTTATTATTTTATTAAATGGTAATTTTTCACCGATAACCCTAGAAATTTATTCACCGATAACCCTAAAGTTATTTTTATTACAAATAATTATATTATAAAAACTTATCAATAATATAAAATTTCTTTTATTATTTATTAAATGGTATTTTTTCACCGATAACCTAAAGTTATTTTTATTACAAGAATTATATTATAAAACTTATCAATAATTTGTAATAAAAATAACTTTAGGGTTATCGGTGAATAAATTTCTAGGGTTATCGGTGAAAAATAACTTTAGGGTTATCGGTGAAAAATTACCATTTAATAAATAATAAAGAAATTTTATATTATTGATAAGTTTTTATAATATATTCTTTGTAATAAAAATAACTTTAGAGTTATCGGTGAAAAATTACCATTTAATAAAATAATAAAGAAATTTTATATTATTGATAAGTTGTTATAATATATTCTTTGTAATAAAAATAACTTTAGGGTTATCGGTGAAAAATTACCATTTAATAAAATAATAAATGAAATTTTATATTATTGATAAGTTTTGATAATATAATTCTTTGTAATAAAAATAACTTTAGGGTTATCGGTGAAAATTACCATTTAATATAATAATAAATGAAATTTTTATATTATTGATAAGTTTTTATAATATAATTCTTTGTAATAAAATAACTTTAGGGTTATCGGTGAAAAATTACCATTTAATAAAATAATAAATGAAATTTTATATTATTGATAAGTTTTTATAATATAATTCTTTGTAATAAAAATAACTTTAGGGTTATCGGTGAAAAATTACCATTTAATATAATAATAATGAAAAGGTTGGCGACTGTAGTTTGAATTATGAATTCGGAACGCTAGGAATATTAGCGTTCCGAATTAAGAATTCGGACCGCTAGGAATCCTAGCGTTTCGAATTAAGAATTCGGACCGCTGATATTCCTAGCGTTCCCGAATTTTGAATTCGAACCGCAAATATTCCTAGCGTTTTGGTAGTAAAATAAAAATCTTTTAAAAACCTGGTTATTTATATTAAAATATATTTTTTTTTTGGGTAAAAATAAAAATCACGGTACTCAGCAAAATCACTCCCTAACCACTTAGGTACAGTTTGGGTGCACTAAACAGAACCTATGCAAGCGGGACCCACAAGTCAGCGACCTAAAACAAAATTCGCTAGGTAGCCAAGATGGGTGGACTCGGTCTGTATAAACATAACTTCCTAGACCAAGCGGTCAGCTGTACGGTGCATGATTGCACCAGGTTTAGATTTCCCATATACCAGAAATAAAAGATCTGGAGCGGGACTTAAGTGACCCCTTCGTTGACATGAGCCCGGTGTGCCATACCCATGTAAAGCCTATGCACGGCCTACCGAGCACCGAGTGCAATCAAAAGAAAACGAGAGTTTAAAAGAGACGAAAGGGATTGAATAATGAGGCTGATGCTCGGTCCTACCTTGTCAGTTTCCCCCTTCTTCCTCTATCTCACCATTTCAACCGAAACCACGCAGTAAGGTGTAGCAAAGTGGCTCGGCCGATATAACTAAAAATCAAAGGTTGAGAACTTAATGGAGCCTCTTTAAAGTGCAACATGATGCTACTAAAGATCCCAATTTGAAGAAATATGCATTAGTCGGGCCTACACCTGAAAATGATAAAATGCAGTTCGGGTACTGAAAGAAACATGACAAATTGATATGTGAAATAATGCAGTGCACTCCGGAACACTTTAAGGGATGTGTTGCGACGCTAAACGTCATCATCTGGACGACTAAGGCCCAAGAGATGAAAAGGAACACGTTATTGTGTGGTATACCGCCGGTATGATAGGAATCGGCCAGTACGGCTAACCAATCACTGTATGGTCCCCAAAACCACGCCATACACTCCCCACAAGCGCCCAAAACAGAAGAATCTTCTCCCCAGACGCTTGGAGCACGTGATTCGAGTGTTTCCATTTTAGGCCGGTTCACTAAGGGCTATGATGCAAGCCTTTACGGCTGGATGAAATCCAAGGGTTGAGATTGCTTCAAATAAGGATAAATGACATGTCAAACTCCTACTGGATAGTATATACCATGTAAGCAAGTGTGAGGGGAGCAAATCAATCTAGGACCCTCGATCAAACACCTGGTGTGCATAGCAAAAGACACATCAGCAGGCAGCAAACCCAAAACCCTAATCCTGCCCTATATAAGGCACCCGAAATGCATATCCGAGATACTTCTTCTTCTCCAGAAACTCCTGTGCAAGATTCAAGTTAGAAAAGCCCCCATTTTCAAAGAGATTTTTAAGTTAGAAATTCCAAGTTTCAAGCTTTTTAGAAAGGTAATTCATACCTGGAAAAATGTAAGCTCAAGATGAGCAATGATATGTATATATGTTACTTTAATCGAAATAAAAAGGATTTTGATGATTTTCTTGTTGTTCTTTACTACCTTGATCTTGTTCTCATCTTATATTTTCCCTTTATTTTTCTCTACTCTCAAAAATCAGGATGTGAGAGTTATATAGCTTCTAGTTCATCATAGGATGAAGAAAGACATATATAGCTTGATGATCAATTAAAAATGCTCACTTCTTCCTTTGCATTTTCTTCCCCTTTTAAAGCAAAAAAAATACATATGTATATAATGAAAATGTGTTTATTTGCATCTCCTTTGTCTTCTTGGCAATTCTTATAAGGATAAATATAAAAAAATGTCGAAATTTAACATTTTTCTTCTTTTCCTTTTCTGCCTCCTCTCTCTTCTTATTCTTCTCTTTTCTTTTTCTTCTCTTTTCTTTATTTTATGTTGCAAAGGAAAAGAGCAAAACACATAAATATATAAATATATAAAATGACATTTTATATTACAAGAAATATGAAAGAAGAATGTATTAAAAGTCGATGTTTAGCTACATCCTTTGAATATCAACTTCTTATATGATTCTTTTAATATAAAAATCAAATTAAAAATGCATAGCAAAATAAAAAAAAAAGGGAATTTAAATTAGGGATTGATGTTTGACTACATCTCCCTATTATGTGCTATTTTGGACTTTTTGAAGGACTTCAATGCATAAAAGAGAAATAAAATGAGTAATATGTGAAGGATTGATGTTTTACTACATCTCTTTCCATATTATAAATTTTATCAATCTTCAAAGGGCCTAGATGCGTAATTACTAAAAGAGAGAGCAAATGAGAAGAGGGGAACTTTAATCCCTATGATATGATGCTCAAAAAACCTTTTTATGTAAATATGCAAATGATCAAGGACCTATATGTATATTTTCATAAATACTAGCAAATGACATATGTGATGCTAGTACCCCTTTGATCTTTTCTTAATGCAATTTTTCACTCATAGCCTTTTAAGATAAAACACCATACTAGCATAGTACAAGCACAGAAAATGCCCAAATGACCTGCTGGTACAGATCAGCCAGTGCAGGCTGATCTGAAAATCAAATCAAAAATCTGTTTAAACAGAAAGATAGAGGATAAAAAGACAATCAATTTAGACTCAAACTTTGCACCTTTCTGATTTTTCTACTATTTTCTAGCCATTTTCAAAGTTGGAGTTCAGAAATTAGAAAAACAGCAACATGAATATTTGCATTTACACCCCTCTGTCTACTTCTTCTCTTAAAAATAGAAATAAGAAGCGCAAAATTCCCAAACTTCATACATTCATCGTTGACATACCATACTACAAGAATAATACAAAAATCATATAGGTCATTAACAAAATTTATGAGAACTGAGATGAAAATTTCATGCCTTTTCAAGAAACCCGAAACCCAATATCCAGTTCATACCCAATATCGAAAATTATATCCAAAATTGATCTCTTCCAGTGCTAACATTCTTTGATAATCCTTCAGAGATGTTTAACTATGAAATCCCAGCTCCAGGCCTATTCTCTAAGTCCAGTACCTCATATCAATACCGGACCGGTACCAAACCAAGAGACCGAGTCAGAAGAATCATCAAATCTCTACAAAACATAAAATTGATCTCGCAGGAGGCTTCCTCATACCCAAACAACGGTAAATAACAAGTGTTTAGAGAAGAAAGCAAAGGAATCAATGAAATCGGTTCACAACTTCAGACCGGTACCGAAATCAAAAGTCAACCATGTTTTGACACTTCCGGTGATCAACCACCGCCGACAGTGTACCCAACCGACTCAAAAACCCGAGGCGATCCTAATGGTACTCCTCCCTGGTCTCGCAGTGACCGAAAACTCGCCGGAGTTGGAAAACCCTAGCTTCGGCGAAACCCCAGTTCATATCCCAAGCACGAATTTTAAAGCAACAGGAGCCGATGGATCTAGGCGCCAAAGAAAAGTTTGAATAGAAGTCCGAATCTTGATGCAAAAGCCAGATCCGTGGGCTGATAGATTGCTGCCACTCGGGGCCCATATGTCGGGTGAAATCAGAGATACTTCTGAGCTAATCTCAACGCATAATCCGAACCCAACACAGCTATTAAAACTCAGCAACCGAATCTCAAAGTTTATTACTCAAATCCACTGTCTCGCACAAATCCTGAAGCACTATGTAAATCTTAAAGTCATTACACACATCTTAAAGCCCAGAATTACAATCTCAAAGCCCAGAAATTGATAAAAAAAAAAGACTCTTTCACAAAAAGGCCCCTCTGATAAATCTCTCTTACAGCGCAACCCCCAAAAAACTTACAGTTAGACCCTTGGCTGAGTAAAACTTCTTCAAATGAGCCCTTGGAAACCTAATTTTCTCTTCAGACCCTGCCAAAGGCCCAAATCACAAATTCCAGTCCCTTCATCTTTACAAATGAGCCCCTAGAAAACTTGAAACTTCACAAATAAGCCCTTCCTAGTCCTTTTTGGCCATAACTTCTTCATTTCAAACCCAAATCAACTCAAATCAGTTTTAAATGAACCAAAATCAAACCCTTCATATTTCTAAAATAAAATCAAGCATAATCAGGCATCACACAATATTTCAAATGACCAAAATGCCCTTTTTTCTCACATTTAAATCATTTCCTCTTGAATAAAATACAAAGAAAATACAAATATATTTTCTCAAACACAAATATATTCCTAAAAAGAATAAAAAGGTATCATAAATGTATTTTAATAATATTCATTGCATCACATGCATACACATTAATTAAATACTCAAAACAAGAAAAGTCAAACGAGAAAAGAAAGAATGAATGCATGAGTTCTCCCTTTTTAACCCCCTTTATTCAATTCACAACAAATAGGCATAAATCCTGGAATGAACGAGGTATTCAGTATGGCTTGGAAGGACCATCTGATGTAATTAACAACGGGAGCTTGCGCCCGCTGGGAGTTAAACGTCCCCACAATCATTAAACTCTCTCGATGGGCTGATTATGAATCGTAGGTCTGTCGAGGGTGAACCGGAAGGAATAACAGAAAGAAAGAAATGAATGTTTCAAGTTTGATGTTCTTTAACCAATCGAGAGCATTGAACCATGAGACATTTAAATACATATGCACACACCTTCCATACCAGCTGTGTAACTTTCTGCGCCCTACATTTTATCAAAGAACTAAAACATATGAGAAAACTATATCAGATGAACTGATAACATGAAAAAAGAACAATATTTGCAACAGTAAAGAATTTTATTATATATCAAAAACATATATCAGATCTAAATCAGATGATAAGATAATGAAAAGAACAACATCATTATTCTTTTATTATATATCTCAGTTTTACATTCTCAACTCTGCCAGTCAATTGATCAGTTCCTTCTTAAAGATATGATGGACAATGGAGTAGTGTGTAGCTATAACATCAGAAGTTTCACGAAACGGTTGGTAACACTTATGGCAAAAAAACTTGACCACAGTTTTTCGTTTCATGTGATTTATCTGGTCGGATATAGTGAAATATGAGAAACCATAAGTCAGACAGTGTATCCTGATTACAATTTATTCAAAATTTTGAGTAAGTTACATTAATATGCTCCCATTTTTTTCATTTTGCATCTCTTTCTTCAGATCAGAACAAGATACAAATATCTATTTTAATTTGCTCCAATATCCTATAGAAATAACAAAACTTCCTAAATTTTAAGTAATTTTAAGTAGAACAATGACAATCCTAATTATCATATCATAAATTTGAACAATCAAGTAACTCTCTCAAAATTAGTATGTCACCAGAACCCCAAGAAAATGATACAGCTTTTATGCATATGTTGTGTAAACATTTGTCTATTGGCAGTTCTCACAATTTGCCTATTGATAGTCATGAATATGTTGTGTAAACATAAATTTATTATTTTCATATAGTTGGTAACGTTCAAATATAAAACATGTATGTTGTCATCCAACTTGGGCTTTGCAATTTCTTCACTAAAATAATGCCTTGCATCCACATATTCGGATTAATTTGTGTTAATAGCTCAATTAGGACTTAACTGTGGTGCGATTGCAAGATTCAAACTAAAACATGCAAAAGTGGTGTCTCTGAGACCCAATTGCATGATACGTTGATACCAAAAAACCAAGTTTTACATAACTTGCTCGTTGGGTTTTGGGTGATTTCTGACACCTCAAACAGTTTGTGCAACAAGAACATTCCATAAATTTGGTGCCTTTGAAAAACATCTATCTATTAATTGAAAATATATAATTCATGCAACCATTCAACTGTCCATTGACTATTATATGCTAAACACAATCCATTGACTATTATTGTAATATTTTTAATTATCATTTTATATACATTTATATATTTTATAACAATTGTGTATATACTCGAGTAATAGATAGATAATATGTATTATCAAATAAGTGGGTCGACCATTAAGTGCACATAATAGAGATAATTAATGGACTATATATAGTTAAAATATAAAATGTGTTTTCAACTTATATGAAAATGATTGATCCATATTGTTAAAGAATTAACAAATAATTAAATCACCACTACCACAAATTTAAGCGCTTTAGTCCTTACATGTACATTACTACAAAATATTTGACAATGATGTATTTATGATCTATGCATTCATTAACGTTAGTTTTTTAAAAAAAAAAATTAATTTTAACAATATAAATTGTCAAAATTAATATTAATTAATATCCAATAATCACCAATGATTACGTGCAAACATTCTTTCGAAATTATGTTCACATATCACATATGAAAGTATAGAATAGAATGTATTATAATTTATAACAGAATCTAAATTTGATGGCTAATTTATTAACCATCAGTTCATGTCATCACAGTGCGTTTGGCATGGGCATGCCTTTAAAAGTTGGGCACTTTTAATAATATTATATGAATTATTGTGCAATTTTAGATTTGTTGCTCGAGATAATTTATTTATTTTATATATATAACGATATAAAATTTTGAAAATAAAAAAGGTAAGGTAAGATCGATATTGAAAATAACAAAAAGACTAACAGACTGTATAATATTGTAGCAATAAAAAAATACCAATAACAGACTGTATAATAAAAATACCAATAATATTGTAGAATAAAAAAAACAATAACAGAAAGACTTTTAACGATCACAAACTAACAGACTGTATACCATGCACACCAACAGAAATATACATATACTATATACAAGCAGAAACACCTATACTATATATCAGCAGAAATACCTGTAACATATACCAGCATAAATACCAATACCATATACTTCTAAACCCTCCCTAAAGAATGGATCCCGATGCACCGGATCCCCATGCAGTAGATTTAGCGTAAAAACAAGTTGAATTGAATCCTATCACCAGGATGCATATTTATCTCATGAAACACAAGCTGAAGAAATAAAAATAAAACAATCAGTAAATTTATAGTCTATGATTTATTTGATCAGAAAATATATTTAAACTAAGCACAATTCACAAATTACAGAAGTATATGATCTTATTAGAAAATGCATTTAAACTAAGCACAATTCACAAATCATAGAAATCTATAATCTGATAAAAAAATGTTTTTAAAATAAGCACAATTCACAAAATACAGAAGTCTATGAATTGATTAGTAAATGCATTAAAAAAAACAATTCAGAAATCACACAAGTCTATGATCTGATCATAAAATGAATTTAAAGTAAACACACATCACAAATAACAAAAGTTTATGATATGATAAAAAAATAAATTTAAACTAATCAAAGTTCACAAATTACAGAATTTTATGATCTGATCGGAAAGTGCTTTTAAATTAAGCACAATTCACAAATCACATAATTCAAAAACCACTAATAAATCTTTTATGAAAAAAAATTAAAACAATTATGATTTATAAAATAAAAAATATGATCAATTATGATTTATAAAAATCATGATTAAGTTAATAAATGATTAAAAAATACTTGATCAATAAATATTTGTCAGAAGAAATCTCAAATAATAAGATTATTCAAAATTTTGAGAAATAAAGTTACCTTAACATAATCCCGAACAAGATATACTATATGTATTTTCATTTGCTCTAATATCTTATAAAAATAATAATAAATTTCTTAAATTTTGAGTAGACCAATGATAAGTTGTCGATATAATTAAGTTGAACAAATATAGACATCTCTCAAAGGTAATATATGCCATCCCAAACCCCAAGAAAATGAAACAACTTGTTTGCATGTTTGCCTGCGTATATAATTATTGGCAGTTCACACAATTTGTCTATTGATAGTCATGAATATGTTGTGTAAACATGAATTTATTATTTTCATATATATAGTTGGTACGTTCAAATTTAAAACATGTATGTTGTCATCCAATTTGTTCAATAAAATAATGTCATCCACATATTCGGATTCATTTGTATTAATAGCTCAAATAAGACTTAAATGTGGTGCGATTGCAAGATTCTAACTAAAACATGCAAATGTGGTCCATATTGTTAAAGAATTAACAAATAATTAAAATCACAAATCACACAAATTTTAAGCGCTTTAGTCCTTACATGTACATTACTATAAAATATTTGAGTACATTGATGATTGGGATTTAATTAACTATGTATTTTTACGTTAATTTATTAAATAGGGCGCCTTGTGTCGATCCCTTTTCTTGGGGAATTTAATATTGATTATGAGTTAACAATATTACCAAATTGTTGCATTTAGGAAAATTGTAAATAATTAACAAATACTTTTCAACCCTTCTGATCTGATTTGATCTCACGACATGTTTACTTTCTAACCCATCTAATCTACGTTTTAGTGTGATACATATAAAGAAAATTGTTATATGAATAAATTAAAGGTGAGTTCAGTACTTCAAGAAACTACGAACTTACATTATTGATTTGATCGGTTGGTTATAATTTATAAAAAAAAAAGTATAACAAGAACATAAATGTAATTTAGAGTTCGAAGATCACGTCTAGTTTAATAAATTAAAGTATGAAAGTTAATAAACTATAGATAAATTTTAGAGTGAGGCTATGGTGCTATGCATAGCACGGATGGCTAGTGTACTACGGCTCAATATGGTACTTTTTAAAATCCTAACGGTCGATCCGAACCGTTCAATGTGATATCCATATGAATATGTACTTGCAAACTAAATTTTATATTTTTTTGAATTTTTTACTATTTTTTAGAAAGGTAGAAAAATAAGTGTTTTTTGAAAATTCTGAACCATCAAAATTCTACCTATCAAAAAAAATAGTAAAAAAATTCGAAAAAATATAAAATTTAGTTTGCAAGTACATATTCATATGGTTATCACATTGAACGGTTCAGATCGACTGTTAGGATTTTAAAAAGTACCATATTGAGCCTGTTTGACCCTAAAAGTTGTCATAAGATAAATGGCAATTTCCGGGGCAATTAAAATGCTAAAGTCACACTTAAACCCTTCAACCAAATTGGTCACACATATTAAAATTCTTGTTAGTATTTTACATGCAAAACAATGAATTTTGATGTTTAAAAAAATGATCAAAATCACCAAGGAATTAATTCCCTATAAATGAAACAACAGCTGGATAACATGCTGGGTACAAACAGGGGGATATACTTAGCAAAATCATCTACCAAATGCTCTCTGGGTGCAACTTGGGAATGCATAATGGCCCCCCTGACATGTGGAGCCCACAAATCAGGGACACAGTGCCACTTTCGCTGGTTGGGTGAGATGAGTGAACTCGGTCTACACATGTATAGCTTCGTAGACCAAATAGTCAGCTGTACGGCGCATTATACACCGAGTTTAGACAACCCACATACCCGAAGTTGAAAACCCGGCACTAAACCCAAATGACCCCTTCGTCTAGGATGCTCCCGGTGTACTGTGCACCATTTAGAACCGATACCACGGTTTATCAAGCACCAAGTGCAATCAAGAAAAACGAAGATTTAAAAGAGATAAATGGCATTGAATAGAGAGGCTGATTTCGGGTCCCACCTTGTCAGCTTCCCCTCCTTCCTCTATCTCGCCATTTTAACCGAAATCAAGCCAAAGAATACCCGAATTAATGGGAGAAGGACCGCATAAACACTCACCTGAGATCGACGGAGCACTCTCTCTTCTACTCTCTGCCGCTTTCCTTTGAATGTGAATAATGTTCTCTTTATGCATAAGACGACACCATTAGGAGGTTCAATTTAATGCAACATGCATTAAATCGGGCCTGCACCCGAAACTAATATGATGCAGTTCGGGCATGGTGAGAAAATGACAAATTGGCTCTTGGCAAGACTTGATATACTCTGGAACACGTTAAGGGGTGTATTAAGATGCTAGATGTCACATTCTCGATAGCCAAAGCACAAAGGATAAGAAGAGACCATATTGGGGTGCGGTATACCGCCGGTGCAATACCAATCGGCCTATACAGCTGTTATTGGCTGGCTGGTCCCTAGGGACACGTGTCCCTCACCCCAAAGAACATGACAAAGATGGAAATTCCTCTCCCAGGGCGCTGGAGCACGTGAATAGAAGGTTCCACTCAGAGGCCGGTTAATTAAAGGCCATAATGGTGCTCTCTGCACATGAAATCTATCCAAGGGCTTTTAATGATCCAAATCGAGTTTAGTGATATGTACAAGTGCTATTGGATGATCTCCTGCCAACAAGGCATCTGAAAATGAGTAAATGAATCTAGACCTTTGATCAAGCACTTGGTGAGCATAGCAAAAGACACATCAGCAGGCAGCAAACCAGAAACCCTAATCCTGCCCTATATAAGGCACCCTGAATACAAGAAAATGGCATCCCCAGAATATCTCAGAGAGACTCCTCCTTCTCCAAAAGATCTTTGAGTCCAAGTTCTACAAAATTTTAGATAGAAATTTCAAGTTTGGAGCTTCTTTTTAGCAGAAATTAATAGGTAATATAGGGAATGTAAGCTCTCTTGGAGCAATGATATGTTCATTAGTTCATGAAATCGAAATGAAGGCTTTTTATTTGACGATTTTCTTCTTTGCTCTTCACTTCTCCTTTTATTCCCTTTTTATTTTATTCATTTAAAAGCTAAATGAGAAAGTAGCATGATTTCTAGTTCATCCTAGGATGAACAAAAAGAACATGTAGCTTGATGATCAAACAAAAATATTTTATTTCCTTTTCTTGCATTTCTTTTCTCTTTTAAAGCAAAAAAAAATATATGTGATATATGTATATAATAAAAATACACTATAATATCTCCATTTGCACTTTTCTTGCACTTTAAACAATTTTCATGAATAATAATAATAAAAAGCATAAAAACATGATTTTTCCTTGTTCTTTCCCTTCTCTGCCTCCTCTTCCTTCTCATTTTCGATTTTTTTTATTTTTCTTTTTAAAACTCTTTAATTCTCCTTTTAAAACAATAAAATGGTAGAGGGTATATATGTTGAGCTGGATAGCTCCATCTATACCTAAGCTATTTAATTGTTTTATTCAAGAGAATTGAAGAATAAAAAAATATATATATAAATACATGTGAAAGGGCAAATAAAGGTTGAGCTGGATAGCTCCCTTATTTATCCCTATTAAATGAGGCCTATGTTGCATATTAAAGAAGACTTAGCTTCCTTATGTGAAAATTCATCAATGTGTACTAGTTTACACCATATAAGGAAATTAAGTTGATTATTATGCAAATAGTGAGGGATAGAGGGTTCAAGGTGTAAATAGACTCAAGCTCTATGTCATTTACACCTTTTACCTAATGAAGTCTCAATGATATGCCTTTCAAAAAAAATATAATGCAAGAACTTTCATAACATGATTTTACCAAAAAGCAGGGACCTTTCTGCACAAAAACAGGTTCTTGATGAATTTCTAATATTTCAAGATGGAACAATGATTTTTGGAGTGATTTTTGGAGCTTCCTCTTGATTGTTGGTACCAAATAATAGCTTAGAAGCTATAAAAAATCATGTAAATAGAAAGACAACTCATGAATTCAGTTGTAAATGCTCTAAAATAGTCCCTAATGTTCCTAGGAACAAGACTCAGCCATAAAGCATGAGTTGTGTGCCATTAGTACAAGAAAAACACTTAAAAATGCCAAAATGACCTCCTCTGGTAAAATGTACAATATGAACTGATACAGGGACCAAAATGAAAAATAAATATCACCATTAGATAGAGGACATCAAGACACACAAAATTGACACAAGTTGCATATTTTTCTGATTTTATTTTGATTTATTATGAATTTTTGAAGTTCAGCTTTGAAAAACAAAAAAAATCAGCATTCTGAAAAGAAAAAGGACCTGCTGGTAAATTGAGCAAAAAAAATACTTTAAGGACCAAATTAAAAAAATAAATACCACAGTTGGATAGAAAACTTAAAGATACACAAAATGGACACAAGTTTTACATTGTTCTGATTTTATTCCTATTTTTCATGAATTTTCAAAGTTTCAGCTTCTAATCAAACAGAAAATCCAGCAATAAAAACTGGAAAATGACTTCAATGCCCTTCTGCACAAATAAATACTTTAAAAATAGAAATAATATTGTAAAAATTATAAAATTTATTTTAAACATAGTTCACATACCCCTTTATGAATTAATAGCAAGAAATTACATGATCTTTCATAAAAATAAAGAGTTTTGAGTTAATTCAATTTTCTTAAAAATGCAAACTTCATAAAACCAATATTCACATTCTTCCAAAAGAAATCAATTTATATCAAAGAAATAAATTCTGATTAAGCTAAAAGTTTCAAGACACTTAAATAAATGCCTTTCACCTTTCAACCATGATCTAAAGAGGTCTATCAACCCAACCGGTACCAAACCGAAAAATTCAAATTCCAAACATGGCATATGTTCACCCAAATCCAGAATTGAGGCATTTGTTCAAATCTAAATGAAGATACAATGGTGTTTAATCATTCAAATGAAGAAAACATGATCCAATTTGAAAGAAACAAAAATAGAAATCAAAATCGAGGGTCTCGGCGAAGCCCACGGCGGATTGCCACCTCCGATGACCGGTGGTAGCCGACACCGAGTGCAAACTACTCCTGACACGAAGGCGATGCCGGTGGTGACCTCCCTTTGTTTTGCCGTGGCCGGAACCTCGCCGGAGGATGAAACCCTATGCTCGGCGATAAACCCTTGTCCATACCTGAGCCGCACGAATCTCAAAGCAACATGAAACGTCTGATCTCGGCGCCAAGTCAATATTTAAATAAAGAACGTGAATCTTAAAGAGGAGTTTGGATCCGACGACCGGTGAATTTCCACCTCGTGGGGCCCACTTGTCAAATAACCCTGGCCCTAATATCAAGTTTCCTAACCAGATCTCAAAGCCTGTTGTACGAATCCCAAAGCTCGATATTCAGATCCAACATTCAATATAAGTCATGAACACCAAGTTACACATCTCAAAGCCCAAAATCCAAATCTTAAAGCCCATCTAATAAATAAAAAATCTCCGAAACAAAACTTGTTTGCAATAAGGCCCTTTTGACTTTTTACATTAACAATGAAGCCCTTACAAATGTACAAATAAGTCCCTGCCAGGTTAAAATTCTCTCGAAGAGGTCCTTAAAAGCCCAATTCATCACATAAACCCTGCCTGAAATTCATATTACATTTCTATGCCCTCTCAGTTTTATAAATGAGTCCCTGAACAAAAAATGTAAAAGTTTACAAATAGGCCCCTCCCAGCCCTTTTCAAGCATAACTTTTTCATCTTAAGCCCGAATTAACTCAAACCACCTCCAAACGAACCCAAATCAAATTCTTCATCTTTCCAAATCAAAGTTGAACATGTCCAAGTATCTATCAAATCTTGAAATGACCAAAATACCCTTTCTTTGAAATTAAATGATTTCATTTCCTCATAACATGTAAATAATTAACAAAAATGTAAATAAATATGTCATAAATCAAACATAACCAAACATCCTATAACCAGACAAATGACCAAAATGCCCTTTTCTCCATTCTTCTCACATTTAAATCATTTTCTCTTAACCATAAAATATAAATAAAGTATAAATATATGTTTAAATACAAGTATATTTTATTTAATGAATAAAAGAGTATAGTATATATATATATATATATATTTCAATAATACTCGTTGCATCTCATGTAGACATATTAATTAAATATCCAAAACAAGAAAAGTCAAACGGAAATAGAAAGACTAAGTACATGAGTTCTCCCCTTTTAGCCCCTTTATTCAATTCATTCAAATAGGCTTCAAATCCTGGAATGAACGAGGTATTCAGTATGGCTTGGAAGGGTCATCTGATGTAATTAACAGCGGGGGCTTGCGCCCGCTGGGAGTTAAACGTCCCCACAATCATTAAACTCTCTCGATGGGCTGATTATGAATCGTAGGTCTGTCGAGGGTGAACCGGAAGGAATAGCAGAAAGAAAGAAATGAATGTTTCAAATTCGATGTTCTTTAACCAATCGAGAGCATTGAACCATGAGACATTTAAATACATATGCACACACCTTCCATACCAGTTGTGCAACTTTCTGCGCCCTACAGAGCCGTAGTACACTAGTCATCCGTGCTATGCATAGCACCATAGCCTCACTCTAAATTTTATTACCTTCACAAAAATCACGTCTAATTTAATAATTACTTTCGTGTGATAATCAAATTAAGGTTTCAAATGACGGTAAAATAGTAGAAAGCACAAATGTTTGCACATCATCTGGACCTTTTCATTTAATGTAATGTTATTTATTGGGCTTAATCCACTTACAACATTTGTTAGTTACAGCATCTTACAACAATTTAATTTTACGATTTTCAAGGTCCAAATAGTCTATCCAAATAGTTCAACATGATCTCTATATTAAAATGTGCTTGGACATCAAATTTTACATTTTTTTTGAATTTTGTTACTATTTATTAAGTATTTTATAAAGTCGTTATTTTTAGACAATTCTTGACCATTGAAAAACAACAGTTTTGTAAAATACTTAATAAATAGTAAAAAAATAAAAAACTTACTGAAACATGAATAGTAAAATAACTTATAAATAACTTATAAAAGGTTCATTTTTTTTTACCGCTTGACCTTGTAGCAAATGAATTCGAAACTTTCAAAATTTTGCATGTACATGCATCACTTATGAAATACATGGATTTCGACGGTTTGGATTCGTTGTTTGAAACCGATCCAATATACTTTTGGAGTTGTGCTCACCAAACTCCCTTGGTGAGCACATCACACCCTAGCTTTGCTCAATAACTTTTATCCACCAACTTAATTATATAACTAATTAATTAAGAACTTAAGTTTGATTATTGAATGAATTTCTTTACATTCTATCGAAATCAGCAATAAAATTAGCATTTTTAAATCCTTTTAATATGATATATATTCAAAATCTTTTACAATATCAAATTTATAATTAATTTAGAATTATTCAATTATTAATTATTTAGAATTTTCAAATTTATTATAAAGAAAGATAAATCATTCATTCGAAAGATGCCACCCTAAATAAAAATATGCTCTCATATCATGTAAAAAGTACCGTAGGCTCATGTATGAAATGCTTATTACAATAGTTTATAAATGAATCATTTTAGTTATAAGTTATGAGTCTATTAAATTCATTCTATATAATTTTTGTAACAAACATTAATTTACTGAAAACCTTTAATAAAATATTGAAATTTTTTCACATAATTCATAAAATTTTGGCGGAAACCAAACAAATTAATAATTTGATATCACTGTTCCCGCAATCTATTTTAGTTATTGAGATCATATACTTTAATTTACTATTTTAAGAATATTGTATTTTTGTCATATTGTCTGTTTATCTTATTTGGATCGTCTCATTAAATAATAATATACTTTTTTGATAATATTTTTTTTTTATTTTGTCTTTTCATCTAGATGTAAATTTGATATAATGTTTGATATGTTGTAGATCTGATGTGGTTTCCAATATAAATTTAATAAAAAAAGCTCAGCGTTTAAACTTTGATTTCAGTTTAAAAAAAAGAATAATAGATATATAAGTTAGGGACTTCTCTGTAGGTTTACATGACTTATATTTGATAAGTATATTTTAATTGCATTTTTCTGCAAAATTTCTCTATTGATTTGATTTTTTTGTAATCCCTAAAACTAGTCTCTAGTATATAGTGAAACCTCAAACGACTCCCAAATCTGAAACCAACATGGCGTTAAAACCAAACCCCTCCAATAACATGCAACAGAAGAAAAACCATTAAAACCAAAACTGGTAAGCATTGAGACATAAAATAAATTGAAATTCAAATAAAAATAGAAAGCAAACTTAGAGGTCGAATTAAGAACCAAAAATCAGAAGACACATGAAGCTTGGATAAACCAATATGTTTGCATAGTATTTTTCTTGTTTACATTAACATTAACAGAAAAATTAAAATAAATAAAATAATCTCATCACCAAAAATTTGGGGTGAACGTCAAATAAAATCGAAATAAATTTAATGAAAGCATGGATAAAAATTTCATCGTGTATATATTTCCATGAAAGTGCATACATCACATACAGTTCCATTATTTTGGTTATAATTGTGCATGATATTTTCTCATTATTCAGAGTGATATATATGTTGATATATTATGGGGTTTTAATTTATCTGAGTTACAATTGTTTAGAAGATACGTTATATTACTTCAATAATGGTGTTTAATGTATTTAAATACTTCACAGAACCCTTCCATTTCATGATGGATCAAACCAATGTGAACATGCATTTTACTTTTTATCACAAATGGAGAATTAATTGGCTCGATAAAATTCAAGTTTGAATATTATAAGGGTTAAATTTCGTCGGAGGTCACTAAATTTTGTTTTCTGTACGTCACGAATTGGTTATTCAACTTTGATTTGTTCCTCATTAGCCATTAAACATTGTATTTGTTCCGATTAGGTCACTCTGTCACTTTTTCTATCCAAAGAGTTAACGAAATTCAACATGGACTCCAACTCATCTTACATGATAACTTAAGTACAATTTTTTGGAACATGAAATATTACTCCTCTCTCTTGATTTTTCTCTAGCGCCATTTTTCCTTTTCTTCCAACAAAATCCAGTACTCATAACTCTTTCTTCTAGAAAATGGCAGCTCCAACATTGCTCTTGCCTTTTCCCATCCCAACCGCTCTCTCTCTTGATTTTTCCTATCCAGCGCCATTACATTTTCTTTCTATTATTTTTGCTTAGGAATAAGTCCTTGGGCATGCACTGAAATAATAATTGTTCTATTACATCAATTTTGAGAAAATTAAATCAGTCTACTCTAACTAGTTCTATTGACATAAAAGCCTTACATGAACTTGAAAATGTAAAGCCTACTGAAACATTACTCTGCTTTGATCTTTGTTCTATATATCTTTTATGTTTCCCTCCTAAAAAAGTTTTGAACTATTTGTTAATATTTCATGATTCCCACTTGATTTCATCTATTTGAACACTTTGTTAATATTATGACCGTTTATTGCACTATTTAAATCTCTAATTGTAGACTTGATTACATATATTTGTTAATATTATTACCGTTTATTTATGGCGTAAATATGCTAGTTATATTATTCTTCTTAGCCAAACAATTTATTCAACTCAATCAGTTACATTGGATTCCATCTAATTAAAAAGAAATAAATGTGGATACATCATACATGTGCATAATTGAGTCTCGGCAAGTGTTGCCCTTTGGTTAAAAGAATTAAGTGCCTGAAATGTCAATGGAGGTGATGCCCTTTACTTGAAAAGCAAACCACCTGTTTCATGGTTCAGATAAGGTCTCCAACTCCCATTTCTACAGGATATTTTACTGGGGAAGACGGAAGAGGCATAATTAATTTTAGAGAGAAATGGTAAAAAAATAACAAACGTAATAGTCAAACCAGGGAAGAAAATCATAACATTGTTTAAGCTAATTTGGGAAAAATAGAAAGAAAGAAAAACATTGTCTCATCTAGATACTTATTTTTTGCATAGAAGAAACTACTTAATGTTTTTCTTAGGAAACATTTGCCTCAGAAAAATCCCAATGAGGGCTGTTCCCACTGAGGCCCAGATCACAGGCTTCATGCAGTCACACTTCTTTTCCTCAACTTCATCTTGTTGGTCGGCATCCATCATCTCAGTGATCTGAGTCTCCATCTCAGCAAGCTTGGTATTTAGGTCCGCTATCTTATCGTCATCACTCTACAAACATAAAGAAAAAATTAACTCAGTTTTACCATGCTGGTATTGTCACTAGGCCCAAACCCACCGAGCACCAGGATCATCAGAGTCAAAGCAATGCGGTTAGTGGAGATATCAATGTTTGAATTGTCTCTGTCATTTATTCTGCTTATTTTAATTTTGGTATCTGATAGTTGTGTGTTGTGCGCTTATTTATGTACTCTTTTTCTGTATAAGAATAATTGTTTTTGATTGAATTATGTCTATCGTTCCTACCACTTTTTCTTTTTACGAGGCTTGAATTTTTCACCACTTTCATAGACGTAGTTGGTTTTTCCAATATTCATAATTTGTTCTTCATCTTTAATTGTGCTAATTATACGGCTTAATAAGTTAATTTGGAGCTTATTAAAAAGTCTATTTTGTTTGAACAACCATAGAACAATATGTTTCCAAGTTCCAACCCAAGTTGAGTTTCTCAAACCCGGCCTATTCAAACTTCTTTCCTCAAAGGCCTTACTGAAATCCACCGTCACCTGGAGCTTAATTATGATATCATTGATTAATGCTGTTATCAGGCACTAATAAGCATCAGTCAATAAGTACTTCTAATAAGCATGGAGTTTCGACAGAGCCACATAAAGAGGGATTTGGTATTGATTGGATCAAATTTTACGGTACAAATGGTCAGAAAATTACAATGGGCTGATAAGCCCAATACCAACCAGCCTATAATTCGACTTAAAAAGTTTCATTAAGTCATAAGCTTTGTAAAATTAAGTCAACATTACGAATCCAAAAGGTCCTTAAAACTAATTAACTATCCCCTTAATGTTCCAAATCAATATTCCATGTGAGATTAAAGAAAAATAGATTACTAACATTAGTGGCAACATGTGGAGGAAGGGAAAATAGATCAATTGAAGGACCCAACTTTGGATAATGCATGCTCCTAAGAATTAAACAATGCTTTATATTTAAAATGCATTTTATATTTATAGTGTAACTGCCGTCATCACCACATACATCAGGTCATCAAGCAATTCTTTGTATTTATAATTAACTAAATTCTTTCATCTATCGTTAGATTTGTCAATATGAACTCATCTCTGGAACCAATATAGACTATTATCAATCAATTTCTGTGTTCTAGTTAGAATTGGCCTTAGTGCCGTTGTATTTAATTTCTTGAATTTCAATCAAATTGATTCAACTTCTTTGTTGTTCGTGTTCAATTCACGATCTTTGTTGTTTCATTATGTCTTGGACATAGCATTCTTGTAGTGCCGTATACATTAATTTGTACAGATCTTGTTTCCCTAAAGTTGCACTTTTAATTTATTGTTCATTGCTGTTACTATAATTATATCTGTTTCCTTCTTTTTTTGCTATTGACAAAAAAGTTGGACGATTTGACTTTTATAGGTATCTTGTTGTATTCGTTGCTGCATATCCTTATTTTTTTTATATGAAGTCACTTGTCCTTTGAAAACTTTTGTTAACATTTGGTGCTAATTGTTTGATCAAAGGATTAAAATGAGGCTCTGTAAAAAGTACGGTGCAATATATGTACCAACCATCTAAAATTATGGTCTACTATGTTGATGTCTATTGGAACGAATTTTGTGAGACTAACTCGAATAGATAGTAGCTCTATTTTGTAACTCTAATATGTTACGATTTCTTTGAATTTTCTCAAAGATACCGAAATTATACCAAAGTTTCTAATAGTCAATTGATCAGTCCCCTCCTTAAGGATATGATGGACAATGGAGGAGTGTGCAGTTCTTATATCAATAGTTTCAGGAAACGATTGGTAACACCTATTGCAAACAACTTCACCAATGTATGTTTTATCTAATTAGATATAGTTGGGAATGAGAGACCACAACACTTAATTGGTTTACCAACAACTAGCAACTCTTTCTAAAACAAAATAAAATAAAATAATTAATTAGATCTGAAAAAAATAAAAAAATTGAAATTTGAACAATACATAACAATTTATTCAAAATTTTGATAAATAAAGTTACCTTAATATGCTCCCATTTTTTCTATTTTGCATCCCTTGCCTCAGATCAGAACAAGATTAAGATATCTATTTTAATTTGCTCTAATATCCTATATACAAATAACAAATTCCTAAATTTTAAGTAGAACATTGAAAATGTAAATCATCATATCATAAATTTGAACAATCAAATAAGTTTTTCAAAAGTAGTATGTCACCAGAACCCCAACAAAATGATACAGCTTTTTTGCAAGCGCATATAATTATTTGCAACCTTAGCGCATACAATTTTCAAAAGTAGTAGTCATGAATATGTTGTGTAAACATAAATTTATTATTTTCATATAGTTGGTACATTCACATTTCAATCATGTATCCTTACCGTGTTGTCAAATTTGATCCAAGTTCTTTCCAATTTGGTCACTAAAATAATGTCATCCATATTCAGATTCATTTGTGTTAAGAGCTCAATTAAGACTTAATTGTGGTGCGATTGCAAGATTCTAACTAAAACATGCAAAAGTGGTGTCTTTGAGACCCAATTGCATGATACGTTGATACCAAAAACAATTAGTGCAAGTTTTACATAACTTTGAAAAACATCTATATATAATCCATTATATTGTCTTCTATATGCTAAACACAATTCTCTATCTATTAATTGAAAATATATAATTGTAATATTTTTATTTATCATTTTTATGTACAAACATTTATATAGTTTATAACAATTGTGTATATACTCGATTAACAGATAGATAATATGTATTAACAAATAAGTGGGTCGACAATTAGCTGCCATTGGTTCAACTTATATGAAAATGATTGTTCCATATTGTTAAAGAATTAACAAATAATTAAATCACCACTTACCACAAATTTTAAGCGCTTTAGTTCTTACATGTACATTACTACAAAATATTTGACAATGATGTATTTATCTATGCATTCATTAACGTTATTTTTTTTTAATTTAACAATATAAATTGTCAAAGTTAATATTAATATCCAATAATCACCAATGATTACGTGTAAACATTCTTTCAAAATTATGTTCACTTATCACATATGAAAGTATAGAATCGATTAATTGTATTATAATTTATAACATAATCTAAATTTGATGATTAAGTTACCGTATCAATCGGTACCTGCAAATTGGTACAGTATATAACATACTAGGCTAATTTATTAATCATCAGTTCATGTCATCACAGTGCGTTTGGCATGGGCCTTTAAAACTTGGGCAATTTTAATAATATTATATAAATTATTATGCAATTTTAGATTTCTTGCTCGAGATAATTTATTTATATTATATATATAACGATATAAAATTTTGAAAATAAAAAAGATAAGGTAAGATCGATATTAAAAATAACAAAAAAAACTAACAGACTGTATAATATTGTATAAATAAAAAAAAATACCAATAACAGACTGTATAACAAAGATACCATTAATATAGTATGAATAAAAAAACAAACTAATTATTAACAAAAAGACTTTTAACAATCACATATCAACAGACTGTATACCATATACCAGCAGAAACACATATACCATATACCAGCAGAAATACCTATACTATATACTTCTAAACCCTCCCTAAACCATGGATCCCTATGCACCAGATCCCAATGTAGGAGATTTAGCATAAAAGCAAGTTGAATTGAATCCTATCACTAGGACGAATATTCATCTCACGACCGTGACAAAGAATGTTATCACCAGGATGCATATTCATCTCACGAAACACAAGCTGAAGAAACAAAAATAAAACAATCAGAAAATTTATAGTCTATGATTTATTTGATCAGAAAATATACTTAAACTAAGTACAATTCACAAATCACATAAGTATATGATCTGATTTGAAAATGCATTTAAACTAAGCACAATTCACAAATCATAAAAATACATGATCTCCTGAGAAAATGCTTGTAAACTACGCACAATTCACAAATCATATGCATGATTTGATTAGAAAATGCATTTAAAAAAACAAAATTCAGAAATCACAGAAGTCTATGATCTCATCATAAAATGCATTTAAAGTAAACACACTTTACAAATGACAAAAGTTTATGATCTGATCAGAAAATACATTTAAACTAATCAAAGTTCACAAATTAAAGTTTATGATCTGATCAAAAAGTGCTTTTATACTAAGCACAATTCACAACTCACATAATTCAAAACCACTAATAAATCTTTTCTGAAAAAATAAAAAAATTAAAACTATACTATTAAAGTATAAAAATATGATCAATTATGATTTATAAAAATCATCATTAAGTTAATAAATGATTAAAAATTACTTGATCAATAAATATTTGTCATAAGAAATCCCACATGATAAGATTATTTAAAATTTTGAGAAATAAAGTTACCTTAACATGCTCCCATTTATTTTTATTTCTTTCATTTGCTCCGATATCTTATAAAAATAATAATTAAGTTCCTAAATTTTGACTAGACCAATGATAAATTGCCCATATCATTAAGTTGAACAAACAAACAAATCTCTCAAAAGTAGTATGCCATCCCAAATCCCATGAAAATAAAACAGCTTGTTTTGCCTGCGTATATAATTATTGGCAGTTCACACAATTTGTCTATTGATAGTCATGAATATGTTGTGTAAACATGAATTTATTATTTTCATATATATAGTTGGTACGTTCAAATTTAAAACATGTATGTTGTCATCCAATTTGGTCTTTCCAATTTGTTTAGTAAAATAATGTCATCTACATATTCGGATTCATTTGTATGAATAGCTCAAATAAGACTTAATTGTGGTGCGATTGCAAGATTCTAATTAAAAAATGCAAAAGTGGTGTCTTTGAGACCCAATTGCATGATACGTTGATACCAAAAACAATTAGCGCAAGTTTTACATCACTTTGGAAAGCATCTATAATCCATTCTTGTCTTCTATATGCTAAACACATTTCTCTATCTATTAATTGAAAATATACAATTGTTATATTTTTATTTATCATTTTTATATACATTTATATAGTTTATAACAATTGTGTATGTACTCGATTAACAGATAGATAATATGTATTAACAAATAAGTGGGTCGACAATTAAGTGCACATAATAGAGATAATAATGGACTATATATAGTTAAAATATAAAATGTGTTTTCAACTTATATGCAAATGATTGTTCCATATTGTTAAAGAATTAACAAATAATTAAAATCACCACTCCCACTAATTTTAAGCGCTTTAGTTCTTGCATGTACATTACTATAAAATATTTGACATAGATGTATTTCCTTAATTTATATCTCGCAGGCTCTGATGATTGAGATTTAATTAACTATGTATTTGTCGTCATATTTTGATATTTTTACGTTAATTTATTAAATGAAGCGCCTTGTGTCAATCCCTTCTCTTGGGGAATTGAATATTGATTATGAGTTAACAATATAACCAAATTGTTGCATTTAGGAAAATTGTAATTAATTAACAAATACTTTTCAACCCTTCTGATCTGATTTGATCTCACAACATGTTTACTTTTTAACCCATCTAATCTGCGTTTTAGTGTGATATATACATATAAAGAAAATTGTTATATGAATAAATTAAGGGTGAGTCCAGTACATCAAGAAACTACGAACGTACATTATTGATTTCAACGGTTGGTTGTAATTTAAAAAAACTATATATAACAAGAACATAAATGTAATTATATAACTACTTTAATATTTTGTGAGAATGCAAATTAACTAAATGGAAAATTGATTATATTTTGTTTTTCAATATTATATTGAGTTAGAAGATCACGTCTACTTTAATAAATTGATAAATTTTAGTACCTTCAAAAATCACGTCTAGTTTAATAATTCTTTTTGTGTGATAATCAAAAGATTGAAATGACGGTAAAATCCGACATTTTTATTAATATAGAAAGCTTAATAGAAATTAATTAATATACTCAGATTCCCTGAGTATTTATAAAAATACTCATACCGGTTATTTTCTGGCCGGTACTCAATTTAATCCAGTACCCGTAAAAAAAAGGACTTTTTGCACCGATGCTTTTTGCACATCATCTGCACCTTTTCATTTAATGTAATGTTATTTATTGGGCTTATAATTAAAAACATGTATAATTATAATCAGCAATTAGGTTTATTTATTTGGTTTTCTTAATTTGACGTGGGCCTTGATATATATGCTAGCTGTTCTATTTTATGGGCCGATCAGTTTGGAAAAAGGAAGGGTATGTGTGCCCAAAAAGTTGGGCTTCTTTCTTCATCTCATCTTCTTGAGAGGTGGCAAAAGAAGATAACATGTCAAGGCTGAAAAAGAAGCACCTGTGGTCAGGTGTTGGTGAGTATGCATTATTCTTGGGACAAATAATTTTATAATTATTGATCCAAGTAAATTAGTTTCATGAAATTCATACAAACAACTATTTTACTACATGTATTAAATGGAGGGTTCTAGTTTTTTTTTTATTTGACAGTTCGACGTGGATTTCTACATACAAATTCATATTTTTAATGCTTAGGTCAATTAATTATATTTATATTTTTTTTTTTGAAAAAGAAGAATAAATTTGCTAGGAATTATGGACCATTCTTTAATAGTGATAACTTTATGGTTAATGGTGAATAAGTCCTAGGTGCATCCATGAAAAAAAAATAACCATAACATAAAATAAAATTAATCATTTATAAAAAAAAATAACCAACAACAATGTTTAAAATTTGTTTAACAATATGTATATAATTTTTTAAATCTCTGTAAAAATCTCATGATCAATCATATTGTATACCACTGATGCTTTTTCGTACATCTTTGAGCGGGAAGAGATATTATTTTATTAAATATATTAAAAAAATGATGTATGGAACATAATTAATAGAAAGATATGGACTTCCAAATTTCGGACCCATACAAGTAAATTAGATAGTTAGAATTAATTAATACTGCATGTATAACTAACAATTAGTTAATTAGCGACCAGTAAAAAAAAGAGAGACAAAAAGACCTTTCATGTCATGTAAAAAATTTTGCTAGCTCATATATATATATATATATATAATATAGAGTTGGGCTACGGTACTTTGCGAAGTAAAGTGAGTATTTTACTTCATGTCTATATCTTCAATTTTAAAGTTCAAAACGTCTATCTGAACCATTCAGGTTGATCTCCATATTAAATTGTGATTGGACACCAAATTTTACAATTTTATGAATTTTTTTACTATTTTTTTGGAATTTTTTAAATCACTTATTTTTTATGGTCCACAATTTTCTGAAAAACAGTGATATTAAAAAATTCCAAAAAACTAGTAAAAAATTTCAAAAAATTGTAAAATTTGGTCTCGAAACACAATTTAATATGGAGATCAACTTGAATGGTTCGGATCGACGTTTTGAACTTTGAAATTAAAGATGTAGATGTAAAGTAAAACAGTCGCTTTACTTCGCGGAGTACCGTAGCCCAACTCTATATATATATATATATATAATGCTAATTACAATTTATGTTGTCTCAATGGCTCAAACATAAAATGCACATAATATTTTTCAAACTCATTATATTAAATTTTCATACAAAAAGTATTGTTGACTCATACATAAAATGCCCATTTCATAATATCTTTCATGTCATGTAAAAAATATTGTAGAATCATGTTATTTGCAATTTCTATCATTTATATATACCATTCAAATTTTTGAACAAAAACTATTTTTCTTCACAATAATTTTTTCCATAAAAACCTTTCTTAAAATATAGAAAATTTACAAGGTTCACATAATGTTGGAAGAAACCAAATATTTTATTTGAATATTAATAAAATAAAATGATAGTTTCCTAAGACGATCAGGTTATTTTTCTATTATTTTTTTTGGCAAATTATTTTTTTTGTCATTTCTCAACCAAGACCGTCATAGAGATTAGGTTATTTTGCATCTGACAATATATGCTATTATGCTATTTTTGCATCTCAATGCTATTTTCATATTTTGCATCTGACAATAACATTTTGCTATTTAGAATCAAATGTTTTTATTTAATCTACTGATTCTTTAGTGTTAAGTTATAATGATCAAGTTTGTAAGAAATAAAATTATTAAAATTAGATCATGATCTCATCTCATTCGATATGATCAGATCTGTTCTGATATCTAATCTAATCTTATATGATCTGATATCATTATTTTTTCAAATATGATTTATGTTTCTTTAAAACCAAAGTAACAAAATCTGATATTATTTTATTTTTTAAATGCGAATTTTGTTTACTTATTAAGTTTATTATTATTTTTCTGATGTTGTAATTTTATTTGTTCAAATGATGTTTTGGAAAATGAATATCAAGACTGGAGAAACTATGCTAATAAATGTTCTGACCTGCCTATCCTGATTTACAAAGAATTTCTTTACAGTCATTGTTGTTTGTGCAGGATGACATTCCTTATCCCTAAAGAAATAAAATTAATCTTGATGAGAATCACTCCGATACCAGAAGATGTGATATCTGCATGCAACCCGAGCCGGTGCTCAAAAAATGGCGGTGGATCAGTCATTAGATCACTTCACCCCAATCTGTTCTCAACTTTAAGATTGTTAAAGACATTAAATTTCATTATATAATTCAAATTCTATTAACTATGTATATTAGTTTATTTTATTTATCTCAACAAAATTTTCCTTTTTTTAAGTAGAAGTTATTGTGACAATTAACATATTATCTTTATTTTCACAAAAATCAAATTGACATGATTACATAATTAACGCCAAAATAAAATAAAATAAAAAATCATCTGTGGAAATCAATAATTAATAAATATTCACAACGTCAATAACATCACCAATGATTACGAACGTGTAAACTTTCTTTCAAAATTATGTTAGCATATCAAATATAGTATATAATTTATAACAAAATCTAAATTGGATGCTTTAAAATATAGTATATAACATATTTGGCTAATTTATGAACCATCAGTTCATGTCATCACTGTGGGTTGGCATGGCCTCCCTTTAAATTATTGTCCTTTTTTACCATCCAAACCAGAGAATGTGTCCTCTCTGAGACTTGGATTTAATCCAGAATTGATTGACTTATCAATATCCCTTTTCCAGTTTTTATTTTATCTTCAATTTTCATTTTTATTGGTTTTATGCTTCTGAGTTAATTTTCTATTGTGAAACTATGGGATACAAATCTAACAAGATAAATATGCATTTTATGATTTTATTAGTTTGTTTCGATTTTAAATGCTCACTGTGTACTAGGTTCGACTTTTACCCTAAATTTTTTGCTGATGAGATTGTTTTTTTTTTTTTTTTTCTGTTGATGTAAAAGTGAAAAATGAAATGCAAACATATTGGTTTATCCATGTTTCATGGATCTTGTTATTTTTGGGGCTTAATTCGACCTCAAAATATGCTTTCTATTTTTATTTGAATTTCAACTTATTTTATGCATCATGCATACCAGTTTGGGTTTTAATGGTTTTTTCTTCTATTGCAGCTTGTTGGAGGGGTATGGTATCAACGCCATACACTTGGTACAAGATTTGGGACTGGTTTGAGGTCTCTCTATACTCTACAGAAGTTTTAGGGATTACAAATAAATCAAATCAATAGAGAAATAAAGAAAAAAAAATGCAAATTAATTAGATATGCTTGTCAAATGTAGGGGACGTGAAACTTACAGAAAAGCCCCTAACTTATATATCTATTAGTGTTTTTTTTTAAACTGAAATCAAAGTTTAACACTGAGCTACAACAAGTATGAAAACCACATCAGATCTACAACAAATTAAAAAGTTATCAGATCTATATCATATCTATATCAGATTAAAAGACAACTTGCAAAAAATATTATAAAAAAAAAATTCTATTATTTTATCAAACTACAACATATCAAAACAATACATCAGATCTATATAGATGAGCTGACAATGTGAAAAAAACTTTCTCAACAATTATATGATTTTATTACTTAATCAAATAACTATATTTCCTAAAAAAACAGAAATACCTATAACAGACCAATACTGTATACTATATAACAGCAAAAAAAATAGAAATACCCATACCGGCAGAATTATCTGTAGAACATCTAAGTAAGCCACACTAAATCAAAATAGGAATACCCATACCAGCTGAATTATCTATCCCCAGAACATCTAAGCCATGGATCTAGATTTGCTCGATCCTGAAGCAACATAATCTTCCTCTGAGAAAGAACTACTACTGGAGTGAGGAGGAGAAGGGGGGTGAGGAATGAGCTCAGCAAATTTGTGGTGAAGAACTATCTCATGCATATGCCATTTGAAGTTACCAGGAGATTAAGACAAGTAAATCATGGATCCCGATGCACCGGATCCTCATGCAGTAGATTTAGCGTAAAAACAAGTTGAATTGAATCCTATCACCAGAACGCATATTTATCTCACGAAACACAAGCTGAAGAAATAAAAATAAAACAATCAGAAAAGTTATAGTCTATGATTTATTTGATCAGAAAATATATTTAAACTAAGCACAATTCACAAATCACAGAAGTATATGATCTTATTAGAACATGCATTTAAACTAAGCATAATTAACAAATCATAGAAATCTATAAGCTGATCAAAAAATGTTTTTAAACTAAGCACAATTCACAAATTACAGAAGTCTATGAATTGATCAGTAAATGCATTTAAAAAAAAAAACAATTTAGAAATCACAAAAGTCTATGATCTGATCATAAAATAAATTTAAAGTAAACACACATCACAAATAACAAAAGTTTATGATCTGATCAAAAAATAAATTTAAACTAACCAAAGTTCACAAATTACAGAATTTTATGATCTGATTAGAAAGTGCTTTTAAACTAAGGACAATTCACAAATCACAAAATTGAAAAACCACTAATAAATCTTTTGTGAAAAATAAAAAATTAAAACAATTATGATTTATAAAATAAAAAATATGATCAATTATGATTTATAAAAATCATGAGTAAGTTAATAAATGATTAAAAATTACTTGATCAATAAATATTTGTCATAAGAAATGTCAAATAATAAGATTATTCCAAATTTTGAGAAATAAAGTTACCTTAACGTGATCCACAACAAGATATACTATATGTATTTTCGTTTGCTCTAATATCTTATAAAAATAATAATAAATTTCTTAAATTTTGAGTAGACCAATGATAAGTTGTCGATATCATTAAGTTAAACAAACAAAGAAATCTCTCAAAAGTAGTATGCCATCCCAAACCCCAACAAATGAAACAACTTGTTTGCATGTTTGCCTGCGTATATAATTATTGGCAGTTCACACAATTTGTCTATTGATAGTCATGAATATGTTGTGTAAACATGAATTTATTATTTTCATATATATAGTTGGTATGTTCAAATTTAAAACATGTATGTTGTCATCCAATTTGTTCAATAAATAATGACATCCACATATTCGAATTCATTTGTATTAATAGCTCAAATAAGACTTAATTGTGGTGCGATTGCAAGATTCTAACTAAAACATGCAAAAGTGGTCCATATTGTTAAAGAATTAACAAATAATTAAAATCACCACTCCCACAAATTTTAAGCGCTTTAGTCCTTACATGTACATTACTATAAAATATTTGAGTACATAGATGTATTTCCTTAATTTATATTCCACAGGCTCTGATGATTGGGATTTAATTAACTATGTATTTGTCCTCATATTTTGATATTTTTACGTTAATTTATTAAATAGGGCGCCTTGTGTCGATCCCTTTTCTTGGGCAATTTAATATTGATTATGAGTTAACAATATAACCAAATTGTTGCATTTAGGAAAATTGTAATTAATTAACAAATACTTTTCAACCCTTCTGATCTGATTTGATCTCACATGTTTACTATCTAACCCATCTAATCTGCGTTTTAGTGTGATACATATAAAGAAAATTGTTATATGAATAAATTAAAGGTGAGTTCAGTACTTCAAGAAACTACGAACTTACATTATTGATTTGATCGGTTGGTTATAATTAATTTTAAAAAAAAAAGTATAACAAGAACATAAATGTAATTTAGAGTTCGAAGATCACGTCTAGTTTAATAAATTAAAGTATGAAAGTTAATAAACTATAGATAAATTTTATTACCTTCACAAAATCACGTCTAATTTAATAATTACTTTTGTGTGATAATCAAAGGTTTCAAATGACGGTAAAATAGTAGAAAGCACAAATGTTTGCACATTATCTGGACCTTGTCATTTAATGTAATGTTATTTATTGGGCTTAATCCGCTTACAATATTTGTTAGTTACAACATCTTACAACAATTTCATTTTGCGATTTTCAAAGTCCAAATAGTCTATCCAAATAGTTCAACATGATCTCTATATTAAAATGTTCTTAGACATCAAATTTTACATTTTTTTTAATTTTGTTACTATTTATTAAGTATTTTATGAAACCGATACTTTTAGACAATTCTTGACCATTGAAAAACAACAGTTTTGTAAAATACTTAAAAGATAGTAAAAAAATTCAAAAAAATATAAAATTTGATCGCTAAGCACATTTTAATATAGATATCATGTTGAACGGGTTGGATCGACTGTTTGAATTTTGAAAATCACAAAACTGAATTGTTGTAAGATGTTGTAACTTACAAATGTGGCAAGTGATCCCTCCTCTAATTAAAAACATGTATAATTATAATCAGCAATTAGGTTTATTTATTTGGTTTTCTTAATTTGATGCGGGCCTTGATATATATGCTGTTCTATTTTATTGGCCGATCAGTTTGGAAAAAAGGAAGGGTAAGTGCGCCCAAAAAGTTGGGCTTCTTTCTTCATCTCATGTTCTTGAGAGGTGGCAAAAGAAGATAACATGTCAAGGCTGAAAAAGAAGCACCAGTGGTCAGGTGTTGGTGAGTATGCATTATTCTTGAGAGAAATAATTTTATAATTATTTATCCAAGTAAATTAGTTTCATGAAATTCATACAAACAACTATTTTACTACATGTATTAAATGGAGGGTTCTATTTTTTTTTTTTTTGACAGTTCGTCATGGATTTCTACATACAAATTCATTTTTTTAATACTTACGTCATTAATTATATATATTTATATTTTTTTTTAAAAGGAAGAATAAATTTGCTAGGAATTATGGACCATTCTTTAATAGTGATAACTTTAAGGTTAATGGTGAATAAGTCCTAGGTGCATCCATGAAAAAAAATAACCATAACAGAAAACAAAATTAATCATTTATAAAAGAAATAACCAACAACAATGTTTAAAATTTGTTTAACAATATGTATATAATTTTTTAAATCTCTGTAAAAATCTCATGATCAATCATATTGTATACCACTGGTGCTTATTCGTACATATTTGAGCGGGAAGAGATATTATTTTATTAAATATATTAAAAAAATGATGTATGGAACATAATTAATAGAAAGATATGGACTTCCAAATTTCGGACCCATACAAGTAAATTAGATAGTTAGAATTAATTAATACTGCATGTATAACTAACTATTAGTTAATTAGCGACCAGTAAAAAAAAAAGAGACATAAAGACCTTTCATGTCATGTAAAAAATATTGTTGGCTCATATATATATATAAAATGCTAATTACAATTTATGTTGGCTCAAACATAAAATGCACATGATATTTTACAAACTCATTGTATTAAATTTTCATACAAAAAGTATTGTTGACTCATACATAAAATGCCCATTTCATAATATCTTTCATGTCATGTAAAAAATATTGTTGAATCATGTTATTTGCAATTTTTGTCATTTATATATACCATTCAAATTTTTGAACAAAAACTATTTTGCTTCACAATAATTTTTTTCCATGAAAACCTTTATTAAAATATATAAAATTTACAAGGTTCACATAATGTTGGAGGAAACCAAAAATTTTAATTAGAATATTAATAAAATAAATGATAGTTTCCTATGCCGATCAGGTTATTTTTCTATTATTTTTTTTGCCAAACTATTTTTTTTTATCATTTCTCAACCAAGACCGTCATAGAGATTAGGTTATTTTGCATCTGACAATATATGCTATTATGTTATTTTGCATCTAACAATGCTATTTTCATATTTTGCATCTGACAATAACATTTTGCTGTTTAGAATCAAATGTTTTATTTAATCTACTGATTCTTTAGTGTTAAGTTATAGTGATCAAGTTTGTAAGAAATAAAATTATCAAAATCAGATCATGATCTCATCTCATTCGATATGATCAGTTCTGTTCTGATATATAATCTAATCTTATATGATATGATATCATTATTTTTTCAAATGTGATTGATGTTTCTTTAAAACCAATGTAACAAAATCTGATATTATTTTTTTTAAATGCTAATTTTGTTTACTTATTAAGTTTATTATTATTTTTCTGATGTTGTAATTTTATTTGTTCAAATGATGTTTTGGAAATGAATATCAAAACTGGAGAAACTATGCTAATAAATGTCTGACCTGCCTATCTTGATTCACAAAGAATTTCTTCACAGTCATTGTTGTTTGTGCAGGATGACGTTCCTTATCCCAGAAGAAATGAAATTAATCTTGATGAGAATCACTTTGATACCAAAACATTTGATATCTGCATTCAACCCGAGCCGGTGCCCGAAAAATGGCGGTGGATCAGTCTTTAGATCACTGTTCACCCCAATCTGGTCTCATCTTTATGATTGTTAAAGACATTAAATTTCATTATATAATTCAAATTCTATTAACTATGTATATTAGTTTATTTTATTTATCTCAACAAATATTTCCTTTTTTTTAAGTAGAAGTTATTGTGACAATTAACATGTTATCTTTATTTTCACAAAAATCAAATTGACATGATTACATAATTAACGCAAAAATAAAATAAAAGAAGAAAAATCATCTGTGGAAATCAATAATTAATAAATATTCACAACGTCAATAACATCACCAATGATAACGTGTAAACTTTCTTTCAAAATTATGTTAGCATATCAAATATAGTATATAATTTATAACAAAATCTAAATTTGATGCTTTAAAATATAGTATATAACATATTTGGCTAATTTATTAACCATCAGTTCATGTCATCACTGTTCGTTGGCATGGGGCCTCCCTTTTATTGTCCTAGCTACCTCTATAAAGCATGCATGAACATACTCCTTGCCGCACTTAAAAACAGATAATTTTGTACTAAGAATAATTTGTTGTTTGATAAATTTTTTCTACGAGCAGAAAATAAAATATTTTTTCTTATTTGTAATATTTCTTTCCGAAATTGGTATTTAAAACTTTATCTTTCAATTTTCTTTAAATTTTAATTTTTTATTGGTTTTATGCTTCTGAGTTAATTTTCTATTGTGAAACTATGGGATACTAATCTATCATGCTAAATATGCATTTTTATGATTTTATTAGTTTGTTTCGATTTTAAATGCTCACTGTGGACTAGGTTCGACTTTTACCCTAAATTTTTGCTGATGAGATTGTTTTATTTATTTTATTTTTTCTGTTGATGTAAAAGTGAAAAATGAAATGCAAACATATTGGTTTATCCATGTTTCATGTATCTTGTTATTTCTGGGGCTTAATTGGACATCAAAATATGCTTTCTATTTTTATTTTAATTTCAACTTATTTTATGCATCAATGCATACCAGTTTGGGTTTTAATGGTTTTTCTTCTATTGCAGCTTGTTGGAGGGGTATGGTATCAACGCCATGCACTTGGTACAAGATTTGGGGCTGGTTTGAGGTCTCGCTATACTCTACTGAAGTTTTAGGGATTACAAAATAAATCAAATCAATAGAGAAATAAAGAAAAAAATGCAATTAAAATATGCTTATCAAATATAGGGGATGTGAAACTTACAGAAAAGCCCCTAACTTATATGTCTATTAGTCTTTTTTAAAACTGAAATGAAAGTTTAAACACTGAGCAACAAGTATGAAAACCACATCAGATCTACAATAAATCAAAAAAATATATCAGATCTATATCATATTTATATCAGATGAAAAGACAACTTGCAAAAAATATTATAAAAAAAAAATATTCTATTATTTTATCAAACTACAACATATCAAAACAATATATCAGATCTATATCAGATGAGCTGACAACGTGAAAAGAAACATTATCAACAATTATATGATTCTATTATTTAATCAAAAACGTACATCAGATCTACATGTCAATTCATGGGCTCTGGACTCTGAGACTATATATTGTTCTAAACCCAACTTGCAAAATTTGTATTGTTTTACCATGGGAAAAGAAATTAAATGTAGGCTTGGTAGTTATAAGCCTTGTTTGTGTATTTGGATTCTAAACGGTCCAATAGGAACACTTTAGGTAATATTAGAATGTTTAGCACGTGCAAACAAAATTACATTAGAATGTTTAGCACGAGCAATGCATTTCTTTAAGTTGATAGCATGCAAAAAAAACATTTTTTTAAATTGTGGATCTAAATGTTTCTGTATATAAATGCAATGAAAATAATGAAACAGAGAACATACTAACCTCAATATATGCTGTTTCATTTTAATTTATAGATATATTAAAGAAATAATTAGAAACCAATGCATATGTTTAATTATAAAAATAATCAATTTATTCTTCATAAGCTACTGGAGGGAACCAAATGAAAGAGTAGGTACATTATATCATACAGTCAGTCAAAAATCAATCCAAAGCTAATTAAGTTAATGATAACTAGTGCGCAGATTTATGGTATTTAATCTGCACAAATTTTCTATTTAAATTATCTGGATTTAAAGGATTGAGCATATGCATTCTAAGATTTGTGTGTGTCCCGCTGTGAGATTCGTACACATGGATTTTAAAGCGCATCAGACGGCTCCGATGCCTATCGGACTCAAATCTACTCTCTAAAGCCTAGCATGTAGATTATAAGTAAAATACAGGTTCCATTCAAATATTAGCGTGTACAATCCGTACCACACCAGCCTTATATTGGTCTAAAGCGAAATTGTAAAAATATGATATATGGCTCAAGCATTCCAACAGTAAAAATCAAATCAATAACATTTACACATACAAAAAACACAGGCAACAAAAAAATACATTTTTTTTTTGATAAAAGTGGATAAACCACCAATTTCTTATAAAAGAAACCTACAATGTCATAGGAATTGGTACCAAATCTCTGATACCAGACCCTTTAAGAACAAAATAGAAATATAAAGCATACATCATCTCTTCTTACTACCTACTACAAATATCTAAAGCAAAGAAATTAAACCTGCAGCATAACAACTATCCAAAATAAGCGAAGATCTCCAACCTGAACACAAAAAAAAACTATGATATTTCACAACAGCTTCCATAATTGATTTCTGCTAATGTCTTATATCTAATGATTATATGAGCTTTAAACTCAGCATGGAATTCACTTTTTTAAATAAATATTAAGTATAATGTCGATTAAACTTACATGCTATTTGTTCTTTCTCACTTAATATATATAATAGTTAAGCTAGTAATTTAGAAGACAATGAATGGCACAATATATGTGTGATTTTTCATATTAAAGAAATATAAAGTACATGATTTTTCACAGTATATGTGTGACAATTAATCTTGATTTGCTATTAGCTAGTAATTTAGAAAGCTCTTTTTTTTTTTATATATTTTCTATACTTGCAGTAGTAGCCAACATTTTCGAATCAGAAATAATACTTTTTTTTATTATGGATACATAAAATATTTTTCATATGTTACGAAAGTCAAACTATGTATAAAGAGTTTTATATATAACAAAATTTCTCAATATAACTAAAGAAACAAATACAACAATAAAAAAAGTAATATCTTATAGGTTGTAAGGTATCAAATAGATACTATAGAATATCTTAGTTGTTTACTGAATTGGCTTCCAAAAATTCATTGTGGGTTATTGGTGAACTTGTTGAGCCCATACTTGGTTTTAGTCTGCGTCATCCATTTGAACCTCTTTCATCTTTGGGCTTTAATGTAGAGTGTAATTAATTATTGTGGCTATTTGAACTTTGAATCAAAACTTTTTTTTTCTCCTACACAAGGCAGCCCATTTTAGAAAGTTATTTGTTTATTTACTTGCCAAATCTGAACAATTTTTTTAAAAACATGGAATGCATGATTGTATCAATTTACAAGGGAAGAAGCCCACCTATGCTCACTGACATGCGGGTCCTTAGTGAATCATCAGATGGTGACCACCAGGTAAATGAATTTCTTGGCAAGGGAAGAAGCCCAAAAGTATTTGTTTTGATGCCTTATTTTGACGTCAGGTTATGGAGTTTGGAATGAATTTCTTGGCAGGAGACGACATGAGTGCGGTTCTTCAAACAACACTAAGGAAAAGTATAGGCTTCGGGATGACGGCAAACAAGCATATTACTGGTATAACTCCTACACTTGGTCATAATAAAAAAAATAGAAGCTTCTACACAGGTACACTAACCATTCATCTTTTCTGTACCAACAAGCAACCTTAATTTGTACCAGCAATGGGGAAGGAGCTGCTTCAGGTTTTGAATGCACTGGATGTTGCAAAAATGCAGCTATCCCATCATTCACAGCACTTGTGATTGCTGGTATGGGATTTTTCACTGATGCATATGACCTGTTTTGCATCTCACTGGTAACTAAGCTGTTAGGTCGGATTTACTACCGACCCTGGTTCATTACCTGCCAATATTGCTGCAGCGGTTAACAGTGTGGCCTTATGTGGGACGCTCTCTGGCCATCTTTTCTGCTGGTTAGGTGGCAAAATGGGAAGGAAGTGCGGTTAACAGTGTGGCATTAAAATTACTTCAAGCTGTGTAAACTGAACTGTGACTGCCAATAGACAGTAAGCTGGCATGCATTCATCCTAACCTGTTCCATTGAAATTTATGGCAGATGATGCGCAGTAGGCGTATGAGATCCAAATAAATTAATGGTATATGTAAGATACCAGCATCTTTCCACATAGAGGTTTTGTTTGGTGAGCCACAATACATTTATATGACAATTCATTTTGGCATTATATAACAGTCTGATGTTAATAGAAACAGTTGAAGTATAATTTTCTATTTTGAGCCCTTAGATTACTTATAAATGCATATAGAGATTCCTCTCTTTTCTTTCTCCATTTTTGTGATCCTTATTATAATAAAAACATGCAAAGGGGGAATAGGGATTAGGGGAAGAAATTGTCCATAGGTTTTCATTTCCACCTGAACATAAAGCTACTCTTACACCCATTAGATGGATGGTTGGCGCTTCCCGGAAAGAAGTATGGCTATGAGTTTTCTATAATTAGTAGGAAAGGATATTTGATAACAAGTTATCTGGCTTTTAGCAAAAATTTTCTTGGTTTCCTTATTTCTCCTCTTCAGATATCTACATGCATCTTTTGCTTCTCTTATTTGTATGAGAATACATTGGTCTATTCTTTTATTGTTGAATAATTATTTTTTTATTGGTCTATTTCTTATGAAAATATATCATTTTGTATGAGAATATTTTTCTCTTATAATATATCCCGTTGCAACGCACGAGCACGATACTAGTAGAATATAATGCATTATAATTTATAACAAAATATAAAGTTGATGCTTTAAATTATAGTATATAACATGTTGGACAAAATTAACTAACCAACTAGTTTTAAATGATCACTAAATAAATAACAATTATATTAAAAAATATAATCAAGAATATAATTAAAACTTTATTAGCTGGAGCTGCAAAATGTGGACCTAAGACATAGATGTACAGTCATGCTTCATGCACATGCTTTCACTTGATAAAATACTTCTCAGTGACCTTGCTTGAAGGTTGATTAATTGGCTTCATTTTCAATTTGATATATATATATATATATAGAGAGAGATGGGCTATTGTGCTTTGCAAAGTAAAACCCCCTCTTTACTTCGGGCCATTTTTTGCATTTTGAAAATTCAAACAACCGATCCGAACCATTCAACATGTTCTAAATAATGAAATGTGCTTGCAGACTAAATTTTACATTTTTTGGAATTTTTTTACTATTTATTAAGCCACTTTGAAAATCGCTGATCCGATGGTCCAGAAAATTTTACTGTTTTTTTACTGTTCACAGTAGATCAGCGACTTTCAAAGTGGCTTAATAAATAGTAAAAAAATTCCAAAAAATGTAAAATTTAGTATGCAAGCACATTTCAATATTTAGAACATGTTGAACGGTTCGGATCGGTTGTTCGGATTTTCAAAATGCAAAAAATGGGCCGAAGTAAAGAGGGAGTTTTACTTTGCAAAGCACAATAGCCCATCTCTCTCTCTCTCTATATATATATATAGAGTATGGCTAATTTGCTTTCGGAAGCATTTCGACCGAAGTGCTTACGGAGACATATCTTAGTATTTGATGTTCAAACAACAAATCCAAATCGTTAGATGTTCAATCTATATTAAAATGTACTTGGAGACAAAATTTTACATTTTTTGGAATTTTTTTACTATTTGTTAAGCTAGTTTGAAAATCGCTGTTTTTCAATGCTGCAGAAATTTAATAAAAACAGCGGTTTTCAAACCAGCTTAACAAATAGTAAAAAAATTCCAAAAAATGTAAAATTTGGTCCCCAAGTACATTTTAATATAGATTGAACATCTAATGGTTTGGATTTGTTGTTTGAATATCAAATACTAAGATATGCCCCGATAAGCACTTCGTCGAAATGCTTCCGGAAGCAAATTAGCCATACTCATATATATATATATATATATAGAGAGAGAGAGATCCGATTACCACGTTTTTTGTTACCACAAAAGTTACCACAACCATTTTCTACATTTTCAAAGTCTAAATCGTCGATCCAAACCGTTCAACATGATCTCCACAATAAAATGTGCTTGCAGATCAAATTTTATATTTTTTTGAATTTTTTTACTATTTAGTATTTTACAAAAACTAGTCAATCAGACCATTGAATTTTCTACCCATCTTAATAAATAGTAAAAAATTTCAAAAAATTGTAAAATTTGATCTGGAAGCACATTTTATTGAGGAGATCATGTTGAACGGTTTGGATTGACGATTTGGACTTTGAAAATGTAAAAAATAGTTGTGGTAACTTTTGTGGTAACAAAAAACGTGGTAATCGGATCCCTCCTCTATATAACGAAAATAATTAAACAAGATGAGGAATCGAAATTAGTAGAGTGGAATATGCCGTAAATATGCTAGTCTTAGCCAAACAATTCATTCAACTCAATCAGTTACGAGTATTTTGGTCATTGGACGCGACTTAATGTACTTATGTACCATAATCAGACACATCTAGCAAATATATACATATACATATATATACATACAGATATATATATATAGAGAGTGGCTAAGGTCAAAGTGGTATGACCAAGGCCTTTGGTGCTACCAAGTTGTTTTTGGATTTTCAAAGTTCAAACAGTCGATCTAAACCGTTAGATGTGATCTCTATATTAAAATCTGCTTGGAGACCAAATTTTACATTTTTTGGAATTTTTTTACTATTTTTTAAGCCACTTTGAAAATTGCTGATCACATGGTCCAGAATTTGGTTGCACTGTTTTTACTGTTCACCCGAATCTGCCATTTTCAAAGTGGCTTAAAAAATAGTAAAAAAATTCCAAAAAATGTAAAATTTGGTCTCCAAGCATATTTTATATATAGATTGAACATCTAACAGTTTGAATCGACTATTTGAACTTTAAAATTACAAAAACTAATTGGTAGCACCAAGGCCTTGGTCATACCACTTTGACCATAGCCACTCTCTCTCTCTCTATATATATATATAGATGAACTATGCTACTCCATGGTGTAAAACGCGTTGGTGCTCCACGCCGCTATATTTTTATTTTGAAAATCCAAACGACCGATCCGAACCGCTCAACATGATCTCCATATTGAAATGTGCTTGGAGACCAAATTTTACATTTTTTAGAATTTTTTTACTATTTATTAAGCCACTTTGAAAATCACTGATCCGGCAGTCCAGAATTTTTTACTGTTTTTTACTGTTCACCCGGATTTTCAGATTTTCAAAGTGGCTTAATAAATAGTAAAAAAATTCCAAAAAATGTAAAATTTGGTCTCCAAGCACATTTCAATATGGAGATCATGTTGAGCGGTTCGGATCGGTCGTTTGGACTTTCAAAATAAAAATACGGCGTGAAGTACAAACACGTTTTACTCCATGGAGTAGCATAGCTCATCTCTCTCTCTATATATATATATATATATATATATATATATATATATGTATATATAAATGTTCAAGAAAAAAAAGATGTTAAAAGAAATTAGTTAACTTTTTATCGAAATAATATTTTGTTAAATAACTAATTTAATTTTATAACACACTATTACCAGGTCTTTTTTTATTATAATATAGTAAAAATAATTAATTTTCTTTTAAAAACAAATAATTAAGTACTTAATTATATGTACGCATATCAGTTAAACGAAACTATATTTTGAACATATTCGATACCTTGTTAAATAAAAAGAAAATTAATATATAACATATAAAACTTTATACATCTGATATACCTTGTACTATCCTGAATGACATATACAGCGGCTCGCTCATTGTTGACCTATGGTTAGAGTAGCCAACTTATCTAAAATAAATGGCAATTCACATTGCTGGAGAAACAATTGGTTAAGAGTAGCCAACTTATTTTTAGACTCAAAAGGTGGTGTTTGGTTGAGATCTAAACCTGGAACAAGTGGTTTAGACATTAAATACGGATTAATTAGGTCAGTCTAACTACGCATAACTAGCTCTAAAATTGGACATCTGAATTTAAACCACCTTTCCAGGTGTTTTATGAGTTAGTCCTTTGGTTCCACTGTTAATGACAATCAAATTATTTATTTATCTCTTTCTTCTTCTTTAGTCGATACTATTTCTTAATTATTTAGATCAAACATAATTTTCTTAGACTTTATTAGACTTTAACTAATCATAAATAACTTTGTCCGACTTAAGTTGGAATAACCTACTTAAATATCCAAAACTATAATCCGAAATGAAATACCACCAATGTGATTCCACCCCATGTGCATAATTGAATCTCGCAAGGACGAGAGGGTCTGACTTGTATATCATTTTAAAATCATTGTATCGATGCAAGTGCTGCCCAGTTTTCTGAGTAATTAAATAAAAAATGTATATATATACATAGATGTACAGTCATTCATGCACATGCTTTCACTTGATAGAATACTTCTCAATGTCCTTGATTGAAAGTTGATTAATTGGCTTCATTTTCAATTTGATATATATATATATATATATATAACGAAAATAATTAAACAAGATGAGGAACCGAAATTAGTAGACTGGAATATGGCGTAAATATGCTAGTTATATTATTCTTCTTAGCCAAACAATTTATTCAACTCAATCAGTACGTTACGTGTATTTTAGTCATTGGATTCCATCTAAAAAGAATTAAATGTTGATACATGTGCATAATTGAATCTCGATAGAGAGGGTCTGACTTGTATATCATTTTAAAATCTTTGTATCGATGCAAGTGCTGCCCAGTTTTCTGAATAATTAAATAAAAGAGAAAATTTCCGGTATGCCCATGGAAACTTTCAAAATAGCCAATATCCCCATGAAAACAACAAAATAGCTAATGTCTCCATCAAAACTTAACTTTCTTATTTCTATTCCCTTTTATCTATTTTACCTTTCATTTATTTAATTCAAAATTCAAAAAGACATATATACCCTTTTAATAAAATGGAGGTATCCATTGAATTTCTAACAGGATTGAATAAGAACTTTCTTTCAGGAGACACTTCATCTTTCCAGTGTTTTTTGCACAAAAATTTCATCGCCTCATTTCATCTTTCCTTCTTCATCGTGCTATTCGATCGCTCCACCTCTCTCCCGTCCTCCTTGTTTTCTTTTTTCTCCACTGCTCACCTGACCACAAAAGTCCAAATTGTTGAGGCTGTTTCATATTTGCTTCAAAAGGTATAGATATTTATCTTCAATCTAAGTGGATACAGCTAAGTTAAATCTCAATTTTTTACTGTTGAAATTGAGATTTGCAAAAGATATACATATGATTTCTTGTTTTCAAATTGTAGGATTGAATGATTTATCCAAAAGAGTGGAATAAGATGGGAGGTGAATTTACAAGAGCAAGAGTGTAGTTGTAGGGCATAGTAAGTGAAAGACGTTCCTTGTGTCCATGCGGCAGTATTTATTTCTTCATTTAGAAATGCAAGTTGGGAAAACTATGTCAATTCGTACTGCACAGTTTCTCGGTTGAGGACAACTTATGCTAATGGAATTGCTACTATGCCAAGTAAGGATGAATGGCATACAATAAATTTGGGTTATAAAATATTGCCACCAATACTAAAACGACCTGCAGGGAGGCCTCGAAAAAACCGTATAAAATCATGTGATGAACCAAAGAGGAGATCCCATAAGTGTACAAGATGTGGCCAATTTGGTCATCATAGGAAAACATGCAGGAATGCAGTTCCATCTCAAAACGGTGAAGGTACCTCTCATGGAGAGATCAACTAGAAATTGAAAGCTAAAAGGTTCCTCAATCAATAACTTGCTTGTATTTAAGTTTGTTTTCATTGATATTATTATAATTGCTCTAATTTGTGCTCTTTTGTAGAGTTATAAGCAAGAGTAAAGCTGGATCAAAGAAAAGACCATGTTCACCTAGCATCTTCAAGCTACTTCAAGAAGAAAATATTTAACTTTCTATTTTATCCAATTCTCTTTTGTGTTTTGAATTGGAAATTTTATGACATTTTGAAAAATATCAGTATCTTTTATGTTCAATTGTGGATTTTGGAATGGGATTAGGAATGAAAGAAAATATCACTAATGAGGATTAGGAATGAGAGAACCTGTTACTTTTTCTGTTCATTTGTGGATTTAAGACATGATGTAAGGGTTTTCATGCATGTGTTGTCATAATTCTAGATGTTATTTTTTTTTATATATTTATGGATTTTATGCATATTTTCATAATCTTAATGTTTCATTAGATTCTTGGTGTAAGGGTTCACTGTTGTGCTTAACAATTAAAATGCAGTGCTTAATTTTATGCGATTAGAAGTTAACCTTAAATTCAGTTGGTTCAAATCGTACTTTTTAGCTTGGTTTATGGGTTGTACTTTTCAAACAAATGTGCATGAATTGACACCATGAAAATAAAGAATTGCGATCATTTCTTGAGAGATGCTGGTATAGAAAGAGTAAAAGGATTCTTTTACTGGTTTTCTTGTTAGTTTGTTTCCTCTTAACTGATTTTCCAAAACTTTACTTTTTAGCTAATTTGATGTGATACAAAGATTCTTAAATCTACTTTTTAACAGGTTTTCTTAAACTTTAATTTTTCAGTAGTCTTTTGAGTTTGCAATATGCTAATCAGGAGAATTGTCGATATGATTTGCTTTTAGTAAAGTTCTTGATTAATTTTTATGTTCTTTGTCATTTCTTTGTTTCTTAATTTGCTAATATGAGTTCTAAGAAAGATTACTCTATAATAGAGACACACATTTTAGGTAGAAAAATCAAATAAAATGTTAAACTCCTCTGTCAGGGGTAAAAATGGAAGAACATAAGAAAAATCATAAATGAAAGGAAAAACAGAAAGAAAATTGGTGCCAACAAATACATCTAAATTCATATCAACATATACAACTCGTTTAATAGAAATTTAGTGTCATCTTACAATTTCATTAATAGAAAAAATATTTAAAACTTAATTAGGCTACAGTCACAAATTATAAATTTAAACAGAAAATTGTCTCTATGCCAATATGTCCTGGCTCCTATTTACACTCCAATGTTTAAAAATAGATGCACTCATCCTGAACTGTAAGCAAATTTTCTTCATGTGTAGTGCCCTTTAGCACCACGTATATCAGCGCTTTATCTCCATGGTTGTTTCTCGTATCAGTAAGTGTACCAGCATCCGTTTATCTTTGAAAATTTTGTCGTTCCTTTCTCTCCAAATCGCCCACATCCCAGCTGTCCATGCCATGTCTCACCCAAGTTTTGACCTTGGTTGCAGTGTACTACCATGATCCCTCCGTAGTTGTGGTACCGTTTTAATACCAGTACCCGGTATCTCGAAGTTTAGGTGCGCCATGAGTCTCATCCAGAGTTGTGTAGTATAAATGCAGTGCTAAAATAGGTGCCTCTTGTCTCAAGGATACTGTCAAAGGGTACTGTCACCACACAAAATAATACATCTAAACTAATTACCATTAAAATACATCTCCTTACTATTTAATGCACAAATTAGTTTCATCTAGACTTAAGAACATCAAATACATGTAAATTAAGAACAAATAATCTCCAATTTCAAACAAATCAACACAATTTGTCAAAGAGCACTAAAGATGAGAAGAACTGGTCTCATGTCATTCATGACAGTATCTGATTTGTTGATTTCAATTTCAAATTTGAGCCAACAATCTCTTTGAAATGTAGAAACAATGCTTCTTATGTGAGGAATAAAGCAAGTTTAGTGGAACACAATACTAAATCCATGAAGATCCTCTTCCAGCCTCAAAACAACCTAATTGATGAAGTCATCGATGACTTGGCCATTCCGATGAGGTCAACTGCCGACAAAAGGGTCATTCGACTCCTGAGATCACGGCGATGCCTGTCCTGTCAACAGCTAGGTCGGTCGTTGTCGGAAAATCGCTAACTGGGATGAGAGATTAGGAAACCTAGGTTCTTATTAAAGCCAACATCAAGATTGGCAATGTGTGCGCGGATCTTGATGAGATTTGAGCTCTAACGGTGATTGATGAAAGGGTATATATGTCTTTTTTAATTTTAAAATAAATAAATGAAAGACAAAATAGATAAAAGAGGATAGAAATAAGAAAGTTAAGTTTTGATGGAGATATTAGCTATTTTGTTGTTTTCATGGGGATATTGGCTATTTTGGAAGTTTCCATGGGTATACCGAAAATTTTCCCTAAATAAAAAATGTATATATATACATAGATGTACAGTCATGCTTCATGCACATGCTTTCACTTGATAGAATACTTCTCAATGTCCTTGATTGAAAGTTGATTAATTGGCTTCATTTTCAATTTGATATATATATATATATATATATATATAACGAAAATAATTAAACAAGATGAGGAACCGAAATTAGTAGACTGGAATATGGCGTAAATATGCTAGTTATATTATTCTTCTTAGCCAAACAATTTATTCAACTCAATCAGTTACGTGTATTTTAGTCATTGGATTCCATCTAAAAAGAAATAAAAGTGGATCGTAGTCTGTCCCAACCTTGGGCGTCATAACTGGCCACCAGCACAAATTTTGATAAATGCCATGTGCGATTAATAATTAAGAACTATCGATCGTGATCACCGTGTGAAGGCATCTTCCTATTATGAATGACTTGTATAGTCGCTTGTCTAGATGGAAGTGTTCACAGATTAGTCCACTGTTCTCCTTTCCAAGCTAAATGGAAACATCTTTTTTTTTTTTCTTTTCTAGATCTTCTTCTTTCTTTCTGTGTTCTTAATACAAGTATTCACTAAATGGGAGCCTTGCTTGTTTCTTAATGGAGTAACTAAGTCCAGATTGCAGTGAAGGAAAGAGTTCTTTTAATGGCTAACTAATTATAATGTGAACACGGTTAGCTACATAAAGACCTAGGGGTGTCAACGGGTATGACACGGGTCGGGTGAAGGCATTTTCATATCCGCACCCGTTATAATAACGAAAAACAATCTTTACCCTTATCTGTTTTTTTGAATACGGTATAGGTCGGGTAAACGGATAAAAAAGTACCATTGTTATCTCGATTTGTGCTTTCAATAAAAGATTTTTCAAAACAAGAAAAAAAATAATAATGAATACAACTAATTTGTATTATGAAAATTTAGTAAAATACAAAACTTTATTATATTATGTATTGTCTTCATACAAATATATATATATATATATATATATATATATATATATAGAGATTGGCTAATGTGCTAACGTTATAACTTCGGCCGAAGTTATAACGAGTCGTTTTTGCAATTTCAAAATCCAAACAACCGATCCGAACCGTTCAACATGTTCTCTATATTGAAATGTGCTCGGAGACCAAATTTTACATTTTTTGGAATTTTTTTACTATTTATTAAGCCACTTTGAAAATACTGATCCGGTGGTCCAGAAAATTTTGCTGTTTTATTCACAGCAGATCTGCGATTTTCAAAGTGGCTTAATAAATAGTAAAAAAATTCCAAAAAATGTAAAATTTGGTCTCCAAGCACATTTCAATATTTAGAAAAAGTTGAACGGTTCGGATCGGTTGTTTGGATTTTAAAAACTAATAAACGACTAGTTATAACTTCGGCCGAAGTTATAACGTTAGCACATTAGCCAATCTCTCTCTCTATATATATATATATATATATATATATATATATATATATATATATGAGGAGGGATCAAGTTACGACAAATTTGAGTTACAACAAAGTTACAACAACCATTTTTTTCATTTTCAAAGTCCAAATCGTTGATCCAAACCGTTCAACATGATTATCTAAATAAATTATACTTGCAGATCAAATTTTACATTTTTCTGAATTTTTTTACTATTTATTAAGATGGGTACAAAATTCAATGGTCTGAATATGACTATTTTTTGTAAAATACTTAATAAATAGTAAAAAAATTCAAAAAAATGTAAAATTTGATATACAAGCACATTTTATTGTGGAGATCATGTCGAACGGTTTGGATCGACGATTTGGACTTTGAAAATAAAAAAAATGGTTGTTGTAATTTTGTTGTAACTCAAATTTGTTGTAACTTGATCCCTCCTCTATATATATATATATATATATATATATAGAGGAGGGATCAAGTTACAACAAATTTGAGTTACAACAAAATTACAACAACCATTTTTTTCATTTCAAAGTCCAAATCGTCGATCCAAACCGTTCACATGATTATCTAAATAAAATGTGCTTGCTGATCAAATTTTACATTTTTTTGAATTTTTTTGCTATTTATTAAGATGGGTACAAAATTCAATTGTCTGAATATGACTATTTTTTGTAAAATACTTAATAAATAGTAAAAAAATTCAAAAAAAAGTAAAATTTGATCTGCAAGCATATTTTATTGTGGAGATCATGTTGAACGGTTTGGATCGACGATTTGGACTTCAAAAATGAAAAAAATGATTGTTGTAACTTTGTTGTAACTCAAATTTGTTGTAACTTGATCCCTCCTCATATATATATATATATATATATAGAGTATGGCTAATGTGCTTCCTCTATAACTTCGGCCTCGTGCTTCCGGGGGCATATCTTAGTGTTTGATATTCAAACAACAAATTCAAACCGTTAGATGTTCAATCTATATTAAAATGTACTTGGAGACCAAATTTTACATTTTTTGGAATTTTTTTACTATTTATTAAGCCATTTTGAAAATTCCAGATCCGGGTGAACAGTAAAAACAGTCTGGACCATATGATCTGGAATTTTCAAAGTGGCTTAATAAATAGTAAAAAAATTCCAAAAAATGTAAAATTTGATCTCCAAGTACATTTTAATATAGATTGAACATCTACGGTTTGAATTTGTTGTTTGAACATCAAACACTAAGATATGCCTCCGGAAGCACGAGGCTGAAGTTCTAGAGGAAGCACATTAGCCATACTCTATATATATATATATATATTATATATATATATATATATATATATATATATTTATAATTTTATATTTAAAAATTATCTTATAAAGTAACATATAAGAAAACGAAAAAAAATCGTTACCCTTATCCGTATCCAATAAGCTAAAGAAAAAAGAAATTTTTCTTATCCATCTTTTTAGATACGATATAGATTGGGCAAACGGATAAAAGGGTGCATTGAAACCCCTATAAAGACCCTGTTCCCTTTGAAGGAAATGGAGACATCTTATGAGAAACTGAAAACACAGAAATGATTTTTCATTATAAAACTCATCTAAAATAAATTTGTTTGACTAACCCATTAATTACTTCAGTCCTCGGAAGAAGTGCATGCATTATTGCCATGTGATGCACCATATTAATTATTCAGCAATCAGATTGATAGAAATATGAATACCTTCTACTTAAATCAGAGATCCAACACCAACTCAAACATTAGCAATCACCCAATACTCAAATTCAACAATTCTATTCTTCTAGCGTGCCTAGGAAACCAAATACTCAGATCAAACTAAGTCCGGCATCAATGCCGTACTAGAATTTGTTCCATTCAATCCTTATCGAGAAAACCAATTAATTTGGCTGATCAAACTTAGCATCCGTCAAGCCATAACCCGACAAATCATCAAACATTCCACTGAATTTGGGATCTAATCGGTTCTAAGTGTTTAAGAAGAATCCAGCAAAGCCAAGAGAAAAGTGCTAGCCATGAATATCACAGACCAGAAATATTCTTGCACTAGTGAGGTTGGGGCCCTTATCTTAATGATTATCATCTCCTTCATCATTTTTGGTGCTGGACTGACCCTTGTCGTGTCGCCATTGTTAAGATCTCTATATAGATCATACACAAATATAAACCACTACCTAAACCTCTTGTTATCTTTGGCTTATACCCTTTCCCTCCCACTTATGTCCTATTTGTTCTCACAAGCCAAGCAAAAAAACCAAGATTCAAAATCTCAAATTATTCTCATCTGGATGTTGTACATCGAGGTTATCCATATATGTGGTGATCCCCTCTTCACTTGGCGACTATGGAAGTCGGCAGAACAATTTGTTCGATTATTCTGGGTTGGTTTTCTAGTCTTCAGCTATACATCTAGTCGAGGAGTCAGGACGAATCTCTTCATCCTCTGTATTTATTGTGTTGTCTATGAGGTTATAAAGGGAATAGCATTCCACAAAGCGAAAAACTCCTATCTAATAGGAAAGAACCCAAAACTAATACACAATTACATGAAGAGAATAATTCTCCAAGGTGATCTTCGGACTACCCCAATGAACAGTTGTGACTACATTGTTATGGATGAGGAAAATCACGAGATAGCTGTTTGCAGTAATGGGTTCGTCCTAGGTGAGAAAAAATCAAACTCTGAAGGCATGCTCACAATTGGCAGAGTTTTCCAGCTCAACCCATCTGAAGATGAAACGTTTACTTTGCTGTATCCTTACTAGCATAACACTTGCCTCTCCCTTGCCCTTGCTAAAATGTTGAGGCGAATGTTCGCCAAGCTCCCAGTAGATGAGTCCGGATGTCAAAAAGCCCTTAATTTTGTTTTAGAAGGGTTAATTGACTATATTGGCACCAATCAAGATATTCAAACAGACCAGAATAATGGAGAAAGAAACCAAATAGGGAGGGTTTTTAGCATTATCAGAAAAGAGCTGAAGTTCATCTCCGAACTTTTGCAAATGAAGGTGCCAATTTATCGAACTTTTCAATGGTATTTTCTGGTTGATTATATCGGGTTTTTTATCATGAATGGTACATTGATATCAGTTAGTGAGAACACTTCTGTATTCAAATCTTCCTATATTGTAAAAGAAGAAAATAATCCTTGTTTTTCTCTTGTTCTTGGACACAGTTCGGTGGTGGCGAAAATTGTCTCCGTTATTGATTCCCTTATCTTATATTTACTGGCCGGTGCATGCATCTACATCCAACTTAGCAACATGCTTACAGTTTTGTTCAAGTTAGTGACCCTGCCATGTGGAACAGATCCTGCCAAGTGGAAGAAATATATAAAGTGGTTACAATTACAAATAGCCTTCTTAAAAAAATTACAATTACTAATAGCCCAACCAGAGAATGTCAAGCAAGGTAAAGTTAATTATTTTTCGGTTCTTCATGTGTCAAGTCGTGCATACCTTCCAAAGTGGATCCAAAATTTAATTCCAAAATCATCCCCAACGGTAATTCATACTGATGCAAAAGAATCTATAATGAGGTCCTTGAGAAACAATAGCGGTCGACTCACCAATGGAGAAACTTCACTAAAAACCTATCGCATGGAACATCTGAATTGGGCTTGCCACCTAATGGTAGTACCACAGAGGCCATCCTTGTTTGGCACATCGCCACAACACTCTTCTACCAACAGAAACCATCACCTGATCTAAGTAATGATCCTCATCAAGATGCCTCACCACAACACAATAACAATCCCTTCAAGGAGCAAAAGGTAGCCTTAGCGTTGTCCAGTTATTGCCTTTATCTAGTGGTGTGCCTTCCAGAGCTCTTACCAGATGAGGTTGAGTCCACAGAATAAATGTATGGATGTGTGACAAAGGAGATATTGGCCAGACGACCTCAGTGCCGTTGTCAGAAATCTAGAAAAAAAGATTGTTACAACTATGTACTGGAGACCACATGGGGTGAAAATTCTGTGGTCGGGAAGGGTGTCAAGCTGTTCAATGATCTAATGAATGGTGCCTAAGATGGATCACAGGTGTGGACGATGTTGGCTGAATTTTGGGCAGAGATGATGTTGTTTGTCGCTCCATCCGCCAATGTTGATGGTCATGAGAAAATTACTTACCCATGCATAGGGCTGCTAATGAGCCAAGCTCGGCTCAAAACTCAGCTCAGCTCGTCATATAACTAAACAGGCTCAACTCGGGCTCGGCTCAATCTTGAAGAAAAAAACTCGGCTCAATTTAATGAGTTTGAGCCTTCAACTCGGCTCAAACTCGGCTCATAACTTGCGAGTTCAACTCATGCCAAGTATTAAAAAAACAAACATTTGTAAAATCCTTTACTGTTTTGGGCCATGAGCTCAACTCGTTTACTGTTCGGTTCTAAAATCTTGTGTACTATATTTTTGCAAAAATATATGTACAATTCTCGGTATAATAAAACATTTACTGTTTTGCAAATGCAACATTAACATAATAAAGTTTTCAATAATTTTAGAACCGAATAGTAAATGTTTGAGTGATAAAATAGAAGACTCCTTGGCTCATGAGCTGGCTCGGCTCGGCTCGGCTCGGCTCTGTTTGAGTGATAAAATATGAGCTGAGTCGAGTTCGGGCTTTATTTAGTTTAGGGCCTGGCTCGATACAATTTATTGAGTTGTTCAACTCATTGGCTTATTAGCTTCCCTACCCATGCTGGTATTGTTACTAGGCCCAAACCCACCGAGCACCAGGATCATCAGAGTGAAAGCAATGCGGTTAGTGGAGATATCAATGTTTGAATTGTCTCTGTCATTTATTCTGCTTATTTTAATTTTGGTATCTGATAGCTGTGTGTTGTGCGCTTATTTATTTACTCTTTTTCCATTTTTGTACTCTTTTTCTGTATAAGAATAATTGTTTTTGATTGAATTATGTCTATCGTTCCTTCCACTTTTTCTTTTACGTACGAGGCTTGAATTTTTCACCACTTTCATAGACGTAGTTGGTTTTTCCAATATTCATAATTTGTTGTTCATCTTTAATTGTGCTAATTATACGGCTTAATAAGTTAATTTAATTGCACTTAATGTAGCTTTATAGTATATATACAAACATTATACATACATACATTTCATTTGAACAAGTGTTGCCCTTTGGTTAAAAGAATTAAGTGCCTGAAATGTCAATGGAGGTGATGCCCTTTACTTGAAAAGCAAACCACCTGTTTCATGGTTCAGATAAGGTCTCCAACTCCCATTTGTACAGGATATTTTACTGGGGAAGACGGAAGAGGCATAATTAATTTTAGAGGGAAATGGTAAAAAAATAACAAACGTAATTGTCAAACCAGGGAAGAAAATCATAACATTGTTTAAGCTAATTTGGGAAAAATAGAAAGAAAGAAAAACATTGTCTCATCTAGATACTTAATTTTTGCATAGAAGAAACTACTTAATGTTTTTCTTAGGAAACATTTGCCTCAGAAAAATCCCAATGAGGGCTGTTCCCACTGAGGCCTAGATCACAGGCTTCATGCAGTCACACTTCTTTTCCTCAACTTCATCTTGTTGGTCGGCATCCATCATCTCAGTGATCTGAGTCTCCATCTTAGCAAGCTTGGTGTTTAGGTCCGCTATCGTAATTATGATATCATTGATTAATGCTGTTATTAGGCACTAATAAGCATCAGTCAATAAGTGCTTCTAATAAGCATGGAGCCATGGAGGCCTAAATTGGGAGTTTCGACAGAGCCACATAAAGAGGTATTTGGTATTAGTTGGATCAAAATTTAAGGTACAAATGGTCAGAAAATTACAATGGGCTGACAAGCCCAATACCAACCAGCCCATAATTCGACTTACAAAGTTTCATTAAGTCATAAGCTTTGTAAAATTAAGTCAACATTACGAATCCAAAAGGTCCTTAAAACTAATTAACTATCCCCATAATGTTCCAAATCAATATTCCATTCGAGATTAAAGAAAAATAGATTACTAACATTAGTGGCAACATGTGGAGGAAGGGAAAATAGATCAATTGAATGACCCAGCCTTGGATAATGCATGCTCCTAGGAATTAAACAATGCTTTATATTTAAAATGCATTTTATATTTATAGTGTAACTGCCGTCATCACCACATACATCATCAAGCAATTCTTTGTATTTATAATTAACTAAATTCTTTCATCTATCGTTAGATTTGTCAATATGAACTCATCTCTGGAACCAATATAGACTATTATCAATCAATTTCTGTGTTCTAGTTAGAATTGGCCTTAGTGCCGTTGTATTTAATTTCTTGAATTTCAATAAAATTGATTCAACTTCTTTGTTGTTTCAATTCATGATCTTTGTTGTTTCATTATGTCTTGGCCATAGCAGTCTTGTAGTGCCGTATACATTAATTTGTACAGATCTTGTTTCCCTAAAGTTGCACTTTTAATTTATTGTTCATTAATTGCTGTTACTATAAATATTTTTTTGCTATTGACAAAAAAGTTGGACGATTTGACTTTTATAGGTATCTTGTTGTATTCGTTGCTGCATATCCTTATTTTTTTATATGAAGTCACTTGTCCTTTGAAAACTTTTGTTAACATTTGGTGCTACTTTCAGTATTCATTGTTTGATCAAAGGATTAAAATGAGGCTCTGTAAAAGTACGGTGCAATATATGTACCAACCACCTAATTATGGTCTACTATGTTGATGTCTATTGGAACGGATTTTGTGAGACTAACTGGAATAGATAGTAGCTCCATTCTGTAACTCTAATATGTTACGATTTCTTTGAATTTTCTCAAAGATACCGTAATTAATTAAACCAAAGTTTCTAATAGTCAATTGATTGGTCCCCTCCTTAAGGATATATGATGGACAATGGAGGAGTGTGCAGTTCTTATATCAATAGTTTCAGGAAACGATTGGTAACACCTATTGCAAACAACTTCACCAATGTATGTTTTATCTAATTAGATATAGTTGGGAATGAAATACCACAAGTCAGACAGTGCTTCCTAATAAAAATACACTAAATGAGAGACCTCAACACTTAATTGGTTTACCAATTAGATCTGAAAAAAATAAAAAAAAAGTGAAATTTGAACAATACATTACAATTTATTCAAAATTTTGATAAATAAAGTTACCTTAATATGCTCCCATTTTTTGTATTTTCCATCCCTTGCCTCAGATCAGAACAAGATTAAGATATCTATTTTAATTTTCTCTAATATCCTATACAAATAACAAATTCCTAAATTTTAAGTAGAACATTGAAAATGTAAATCATCATATCATAAATTTGAACAATCAAATAAGTTTTTCAAAAGTAGTATGTCACCAGAACCCCAACAAAATGATACAGCTTTTTTGCAAGCGCATATAATTATTTGCCGTTCACACAATTTTCTATTGATAGTCATGAATATGTTGTGTAATCATAAATTTATTATTTTCATATAGTTGGTACATTCACATTTCAATCATGTATCCTTACCGTGTTGTCAAATTTGATCCAAGTTCTTTCCAATTTGGTCACTAAAATAATGTCATCCATATTCAGATTCATTTGTGTTAAGAGCTCAATTAAGACTTAATTGTGGTGCGATTGCAAGATTCTAACTAAAACATGCAAAAGTGGTGTCTTTGAGACCAAATTGCATGATACGTTGATACCAAAAACAATTAGCGCAAGTTTTACATAACTTTGAAAAACATCTATAATCCATTCTAGCTTGTCTTCTATATGCTACACACATTTCTCTATCTATTAATTGGAAATATATAATTGTAATATTTTTATTTATCATTTTTATATACATTTATATAGTTTATAACAATTGTGTATACACTCAATTAACAAATAGATAATATGTATTAACAAAATAAGTGGGTCGACAATTCAGCTGCCATTGGTTCAACTTATATGAAAATGATTGTTCGATATTGTTAACGAATTAACAAATAAAATCACCACTCCCACTTATAATTTTAAGAGCTTTAGTTCTTACATGTACAAAATATATCAAAAAGATGTATTTATCTATGCATTAATTCATTTACAATAGCTTTTGTTTAATAATTTAACAAAATAAAATGTCAAAATAAATATTAATATCCAATAATATGTACCTATGATTACGTGTAAACAATATTTACAAATTGTGTCAGCATATCACATAATAAAGTATATTGAATACAATGCTTTATATGAATAAGTTCTAATTAAATTTGATGCCATAAATTTAGTATTTCTTTAATTTATATCCCACAGGCTCTGATGATTGGGATTTAATTAACTATGTATTTGTTCTCATATTTCGTTCATTTAAAAAAGGGTCGCCTTGTGTCGTTCCCTTTTCTTGAGCAATTTAATATTAATTATGATTTAACATTATCACCAAATTGTTGCATTTAGGCAAATTGTAATTAATTATAAAAAAAAATTTCAACCCTTCTAATCTGATTTGATCTCACATGATCATATGTACTCTTTAACCCTTCTAATATGTGTTTAAGTGTGATACATATAAATTATATGAATAAATTACTACAAAATTGATTTAATTTGATCAAGAAAGTACGAACATACGTTATTGGTTTGATTGGTTGGTTGTCATTTAAAAAAGAAAAAAATATGACAAGAACATAAATGTAATTAATTATATAACTACTTTAATATATACTTTGTAAGAATCCAAATTAACTAAACGGAAAATATTCAAATGCATGTAATACCCTTCCATTTATTTATAAGATTTATTGTAAAAAAAGTTATATTCATTAATATGATTTCCATGTGTACTTTTTAACCCTTGTAATCTGCGTTTAAGCGTTTTATGAATAAATTAAGGGTGACTCCAGTACATCAACAATGTAGTAACATACATTATTGATTTGATAGGTTAATTGGTTGTTATTAAAAAAAATTTTGACAAAAACTTAAATGTAATTATATAACTACTTTATTATTGTGTGAGAATCAAAAATTACTAAACGGTAAAATATTATGTTCCATTCTATATATAAGATTTATTGTCAAAAAAGTTAAAATCATTATAATTAGTTTTCAATATAATCTTGATTTATTATATGTTAAAATATATTTTATTTTTTTCACTAAAATGTTGTGTACTGGAGCAAATCTCATAAATTAAAGTATGAAAGTTAATATTTCTTTTCGTGTGATAATCAAAGGATTGAAAGGACGGTAAAACAGTAAAAAGCACAAAGGTTTGCACTTTGCACATCATCTGGACCCCTACTGGCTAACAGGTAATAAAATAAACAAACAATTCCATTGTGCTGTCTTTTCATTTAATGTAATTAATGTTCATTATTTATTTATAATCGGCAATAAGGTTTATTTATTTGGGTTTCTTAATTTGACGGGGGCCTTGATATACATGTCCTTCTATTTTATGGGCCGATGAGTTCAGAAAAAGGAAGGCTGCAAAAGAAGTGGCCGAAAATTGCGCTGCTGCTTCGTAGCATGTTCTTCAGAGGTGGCAAAAGAAGTGCACCAGTGATATGGTGTTGGTGAGTATGCATTATTCTTGGGAGAAACGATTTTATAGTTATTGTTGATCCAAGTAAATTAGTTCCAGCTGGCTGCAAATGCAAAACTAACATCTTAATGAATTAATGTTCAGCACGCCATGCAACGACTTGGGTATCTTCAAATGCATGTAATACCCCAATAACATCTGACACGTTTTGTTCTCATGAAATACCCCAAATCCATGGTAGTTAGCTTCGATTCTTACCTGTTTTTTTTATTTTTTTTATTTTCATCATTTCATACTTTTTATTCTTCTAATTAATCAGCGGGCAGATTTGAAACTTTCAAATAGTATAAATAAATAGACTTAACAATCTTATTGAGAGTGCAATTTGTTCCTTATTTGTATTTTTTTAAGATTTTTTTTGTATTCAAAATTGATCGATTTATAAGCACTATAAATGTTTCAGAAAAGTATATTATGCAGAGCAGTCTATTTATTATTTTCATTCTCTGTAAGTACATGACGAATTTTTAAAATTAAATCATAATTTTCTCTTAGGGAGAGTTAATATAAATTATTTATATATATTTGGTATCATAATTAGGACATGACAAAAATTAGATATAAATCATGATTTTCTCACGCATATATGAACGTCAAATGATATGCAAAATTCGATTAATTGGCATATAAGTATTGGTTTTGTTACTGTGTCACGTTCTTCCAATTCACTATTAGATTTGTGTGCACGAATATTAAAGCTGTTACACGTACATATTAAAGCATCACACATAGATATTAAGACAGATCAGATGGACATGGACCCAAATTCGTCCCATAATTAAAGATTCTTAAAAAATAAGAGGCACATAAGACCTTTCATCTCATATAAAAAATATTGATGGCTCATATATAAATGCTCATTCAATTTGGGTTGACTCAGTCATAAATTCCACATAAGATTTATTATGATCATTGCATAAAATGCTCATACAAAAAGTATTGTTGACTCATACATGAAATACTCATGACAAAAAATCTATCATGTCATGCAAAATATACTGTTGAATCATATAGCATGCAATTTCTCTCATTTATAAATACCATGCAATTTTTTGAACAAATACTAATTATTTTCACAAGAATTTATTTTCTTAAAAATCTTTATTAATTAATATATGAAAAAAATTACAACATGCATAAAATGTTGGAGGAAACAAAAAAAAATAGTACGTTTCTGCATAAAAATAGTGAGGGTGCCTATTAGTCTGTTATAGGTATTTTCTGGTGTTATACGGTATACGGTATAGGTAATTCTATGTGTGCCTCTGTTGGTAGTTTGGTACATTGTTTGTTTTTGTTATATAGTGACTCAAGGACTTGCAAATATTAAAAAAATTCTTGGACTAATCTTTTCTTTGCTGCTCTTTTGAGCACATTTTTTTAGTACATTTAGATTGATTTCTGCCATCTAGTTTTTTTTCCCCTTTAGTTTTGCATAATACTCATAGTCTTTCATTGGCTATTAGGCTTAGGTTAAAAGATCCGAAATAAAAAAGTTGAGAAGTTCCTTTTGTGAAAATCATGAAATGAGATTGAGCAATTAAGGCATTGCCTTTAAGTCCAATTTGGTCACAAGATTAGTTTTATCCTCTGAAACAGAAATAATGTAAATAGATATAAAACCAAGGTCTACTTTGCTATATGCACAAACAGATTTGACAGTGACTTATAATCTGTATTAAGCATATCATTAAATTTGGGAATAAATCCAACGGTACCTTGAAATACATGTACTAATTAAGGCAGAAATTAGAATAACAGTAACATAACGGCTCTGTGAGCCTTAACATGTAAAAATACATTTCTTAGAACCATTGTAAAATATACTCTCTGATAATCAATAGAAATCAATCAATATTATTTCGCATAAATTTTTCCTCATATTACAAAAATCAACAGACTAATCCTTGTCAGATATAAATTATTTAGAAAAAAAAAACGATTAGGAGCAAGATATAAATTATAATTTCAGGGAAGGATTAGACAATGACATCTAATCATTTCATTATTAAATGTCTGGACCCACAATTTCTGGTTTTGTACTTTTACATTAAAAAAAAAAGGATGAATAATTATGAACCTGACGATGTCAATTATGAAATCTGAAAAGCGCCAAATTTTATTTTATATATTCTTTTCGTTACATTCCCAAAATTTAGAATTTGAGCGATCAGTTGGGCCCCAATCCGTCCCCTTTTTGAAACCTCTAAAAATCGAAGGATTTCAGATTTGGATAACAAAATTAATAAAAAATAAAAATAAAACAAAGACCGGGAAAATCCATTAAAAATTATGCAAAGAAGTATTCCAAGGTTGAAATCCTCGGGGCATCTAATATATTTGTGTATCAAATTTACAGAGCTCTATGAAGTAAATATAAGGAAAAAATGATTAAACAAAAAGAAGAAATGAAGTGATGGGATATTCTTGTAACTTCTAGTAAATAATTTGGAATGCTCTTCTTGTAAGTTAAGTATTATTATGTGTACCGAATTTTAATTATATGATTGTTTATTTGATCTAGCCATTAGTAAATGAAAAATGAACTAATTAAGTATTTTTGATTGAAGAAATTGCATTTAGATACAACCAGTGGCGAGGCTAGGATTTGAGTTAGGGGTAGGCGAAAATCGGATTCAGGTTTGAATAAATTAACGGGTTCGGGTTCGGATTCAAGACACAATTTTAAAAAAATAGCAATAAATATAGGTGCCGTCTTGTAGTATCTGTTCATTCTCTATTAACAAATTTAAAGCAAAAATTAAAGTGAACTAATTGGTACACATGAGAACAAGTAAATGAGCTTAGTCCTCATTTAAATAATTCAAGCTATTAACTATTCATGCAATTTAAACAATTCCAACAATTCAAGCTATTCAAGCAATTCAAGCAACTCTATGTACGTAATTCAATCAATCTATAAAAATTCAAACCTAATAACCTATTCAATCAATTTACCGTAGTTCCCCAAAGTTTCAAGTTTCAATCAATTTACCGAAGTTTGGATGAATCTGGGCAGGCTGGTACAGGCGGGCACAGTGGTCAGTGGCGGCTGGTACAACGTACAGGCGGTGAGGCGGGGCGTGTAGGCGGTGGTCCTTTCTTCTTCTCCGCGGAATAATCCTCAGGCTAGGCGTATTGCGTATAATCTCCTTTCTTCTTCAGTTCTTCACTTCTTCTCCGCAGAATCGCGATTCCTCTGGCAGTTGGCTCTGGCGAAGAGAAGGCGTAATTTTTTTTTTTTTATTCAAGCAGCTGGGGCTTGGGAGTCTGGCGACTGGGGCTTTACAATTCCAATTCTTTTTTTTTTATTCACATGGGCTTTAGTTTGGGCTCTGGCTGGGGCCTGGGGTAGGCAAGACAATATTTCAGGGGTAGGCAAGGCTTCAAATAAGCCCGGTCCTATAAAAAAAAAAATTTCATGGGTAGGCGAGTGCCTACCCCTGAGCCTCTGTAGCCTCGTCTCTGGATACGTTATAATGATAGAAAGGTATCAAAAGATTTTTATTTGGAACGTAGAAAATTTTAATTTCTAGTTTAGTTAATTGATTTTTTTTTCTATAATTGATTTGTTTTCTATAATTGCCGTATTATAAGAGATAATAATTGAAACAATAAAATTATTAAATAATATAAATCACTTTTTTTTAGCTGTGACACGTGAAACTACATGCACATTAATTGAATGCAAAAAATGATTAAATAATAATTTTTTTAAAGATATAAATATTTTTTATTCGATTCAAAAAATTTACATTTATAAATGTATTATGTCCAATTAATATTTTTGCTTCAAAACGCCCAGTTATGGATCTTCTAAAATTAATTTATGAAATATTCGTTGAACTTGCAGCGGTAGTGAACAACTGGACAAAAATGTTGTATGCATTTTTTGTTGGGAAATGATTCATCTCTCCTAGATATAAGATATAGCTTCCCATGTTGGGAAATGATTCATTTTTTTGTTGATGTAACAAATCTTCATCCTGAGTCCATACTTTTTGTACAAGCTCAAAAAAAGACTTTCATGTTACATAATTCCAAATGTATTGTTTTTTCCTCAAAAAATATAATTAGATCGCTCACCCAAAATTTTTTATTTTCAAAAATACATTAAATATTTTGTCAGAAAGAAAAAGGATGGAATTTTTTTCAATTTCATGAAAGAAAATGAATCCCTTTAAGCCTTTCTAAAACTAAAAAATTTCATTGTCTCGATTCCTTTACATGGATGCATGTCTTCAAGTTTTATTTTCAGAAAAAAAATTCGTAAACCTAAAAGATGCTTTATATAATCTGTTTTTTTTTTAATTTCAATTCATTAAAAAAATACTCTATGATAACTACCATGGGCGAAGTCAGCGGTAGTGACATTTAAAAAAAATATATATTGAAAGAAGGTCACGAATTTTTTTATTTTTCTGAGGATATGAATAAAAAAATCGGAAATTCTCTTCATACACTTGTCTTGCTATTAATATGCACCATTAAATACAAAATATTAAATATATTCAGCTTGGCTGGTTATTTTTAAAAATATTCAGACCAGCTATTTTTCGGCCGGTTGGAATTAAAATTAGAACCGGCCTAAAAATAATTTTGCAGGGCTTGTACCAACATCATTTCCAAATATTCTATCGGTGTCAATAATACAAACAAAAATAGTTTTGCAGGGCTATGCAATTCAAGCCCATGATAAAATATTTGGGCCCAGTTAGTTTTATCAGCCCATCAGAAATGGGTCGATTTTCAACAAGCACTCATACATCTTTACGACCCATAAAAGCGAACCAAAGAAGCATATAAGATAACACAAACTTAACTTCTAATTTCGCAATTCCAAGCAAAGGACAAGAAGCGCAGCACATCTTCTAAATTCATGTTAAAAACATTCCAATGCTTAATTCAAACCAAGTAACATCAACAAATAGTTTTGCAGGGCCACTATATTTGACAACGAAGCGGTAATAAGAACAATGCTGATTGGTGATCTCCAGAGTTGTCTTGACAAAGAGTTCTGATGAAGGAGCGTTAATGCGGGGCACATACCTGAGATCAATATCGAGTAAAAGGGATGATTTTGTGGAAGTGAGCTGGAATAGGCGCCAGTTAAGGAAGGAGATCTGTAGAAACGCCTATGAAGGAATGGTTAATCGTTTACATATTTATTTTCTCTATTTTTAGATTGTGTATCTTTTACAAAATAAGAAAAAGAATAATTGGCCTTCCTATGTTCTATAAAGGAAGTGTCTCTCTGTGTAAGAATTATCAGAAAAGAAATAAAAAATAAAGGGTGTGTGTGTAGAGGTGGATGTAGGTACGAATTGTGCCGAACCACGTTAAATTCCTGTGTCAATTTGTGTGATTGATTATGTTAACATGGTATCAGAGCACCAAGGTTGAAGATTATGAGGTGCTCCTACTACTAACCCTACGAAAACCAACAACAGAGAACCCCCTGAACTGGTCTTGACCTAGACCGGTTGTCTGACCACCATGACTCCGTCTACATCACCAAAGAAACTCACCGAGCAGCCTGATGCACTAACCCTTCTGGAAAGACTCACACAACTCCTATCACAACCTCTACCAGTACCTCCACCAGTACCGCCACCAGTACCAAATCCGCCACCAGCACACGATGCAGGAATCCCACCCATCTCTGTTCGCCTCAATGGGCAGAATTATGGGTTGTGGGTTCAAGTGGTTGAGATGCAGCTAGCAAGCAAGGACAAAACCGGTTACATTGATGGCAGCCTCCTTCCTCCTCCTGAGAATGATGCACGATACAGGAGGTGGAAAGTAGAAGACTCTAATGTTAAAGGTTGGTTGATCAACTCTATGGATCCAGCCTTGATCAGTAATTTCATACGGTTTCCTAGTGCAAGGGAGGTGTGGAAAGCTGTTACTACATCATACTCTGACGGAAATGATAAATCCCAAGTGTATAACCTCAAATGAAAAGTGGCTCGACTAAAACAGTCGGGTAAACCTATTGAAGAATACTATAACCTATTGCAAGAACTTTGGCAAGAGATTGATTTCAGACGTCCAAACCCAATGGAATACGCTGTAGATATAGAGAAGTATAACTCTATTGTTCAAGAAGATAGAGTATACCTCTTCCTTGATGGTCTTGATGACCGACTAGACAGCGTGAGGGCAGAAGTAATCCGCATGAACCCGTTTCCCACTGTCGAAGAGGCGTTTTCCAGGGTAAGACAAGAAGAGATAAGGCAGAGTGTCATGCTCAATAAGGAGGAGACAACCTCTCCAATGGCGATGCTAGTTGGTGAAAAAAGAAGGCCAGAAGAGAGAGAACCAATTGAAGCAAATCTGACTCTGTCAAAACCGAACCAGCACCACTACCAGCCGAACCAGAACCACTCACGGCCTCCTCCTACTGGACCATGCACACACTGTGGCGGCGCCAAACACACCAAGGAGAACTGTTTCAAGTTGAAGGGGTATCCAGATTGGTACAAAGATCTAAAGAAGAAGAAGCATCAGACCTATGATGGAAACAAGGGCAAGGCGGCACTAGCATCAGGTGGTAATGTTTCCTTAGTCCCTCTAATTGATGGTGAGGAAGTAAGATCTGATGAAGGTAATTCTCTCTATATTGATAATATACACACAGGCTTTGGATTTAATACTTGTGAAAAAAATTGTGAAAATTGGATAATTGACTCAGGAGCGTCAGACCATATGACGTTCTCAAAAACAGACTTAGTGGAATATACACAACCCAGAAAAAGAGAAATTGTGAATGCAAATGGAAAATCAAGTCCAGTAACAGGTGCTGGAACTGTGTGTATATCCCCCTCTATGAATCTGACAAATACCCTTCTGGTTCCGACTCTCTCCACCAAACTGCTATCGGTTGGGCAACTGTGTGAAGATCTTAACTGTGCAGTGCTAATGTACCCGAATTTCTGTCTATTTCAGGATATCCTCACGAAGGAGATTATTGGGCGTGGTAGAAAAAGGGGGAGGTTGTATCACCTGGAAGACATGAATGGTGCTATTGCTTGTAATGTTTCGGGTTTATCTACTATTAGTAAAAATAAGGTGCTAATTTGGCACAGACGGTTAGGTCCTCATTCGGTTATATGAAGAAATTACTTCCTGAATTGTTCGAGAATTGTGTTAATTTTAAATTTGAATGTGAAACTTGCATTAAAGCTAAGAGTCATCGAGTTCCGTATCCGAGCAGTTTGAGTAAGAGTATTTTTCCATTCGATTTAATTCATTCTGATGTGTGGGGTCCCGCCCCAATTAGTTCTAGAAACAAATGGTTTGTGCTATTTATTGATGACTGTACAAGAATGACCTGGCTTTACCTTCTCAAAACTAAGGATGAAGTTGCAAATGTGTTTAAATTGTTTCAAAAAATGATACAGATTCAGTTTGGAAAGAATATAAAAATGGTCCGAAGTGACAATGGTGGAGAATTTGTGAACAAAACTTTGAAAGATTTCTTTGCAACTGAGGGTATCATTCATGAGACCTCATGTGCCGGAACGCCACAATAGAATGGAGTGGCAGAGTGAAAAAATCGGCATATTCTGGAAACGGCACGAAGCCTGCTGTTTGAATACAACGTTCCTCAACGATTATGGGATGATGCCATCATGGCTGCCGTATACCTAATCAACCGAATGCCTTCTGCGGTATTAAAATTTCAAACTCCTTTACAAAATCTCTCTTCTTTTTTAACTATTCCCTCGATCCTAACACTACCACCTAGAATATTTGGGTGCGTGGCTTATGTTCATATTCCAAAGAATCAAAGAACAAAAATCGAACCATGTGCTGAAAAATGTATTTTCCTGGGATATGGGCCCCAGAAAAAGGGCTATAAATGTTACAACCCACTCTCTGAACGTGTCTATGTAACAAGAGATGTCACTTTTCTAGAAACCGAAGGGTACTACCAGACAACCAAAACTCATTTTCAGGAGGAGAGTAATCATGGTGAAAATGTTTTTTGGCCTGCTACTAACCATGGTGAAAATGGGAGTCCAAATCTTTGCGCCAACAGTGGCCCTGATCCTAACTCGGGTTCAGCAAGCCCTGGCTCTTCTAACTCGGGTTCAGCAAGCCCTGATTCTAACTCGGGTCCAGTAGGCCCTGATCCTAACTCGGGTCCAGCAGGCCCTGGTTCCAACTCGGGCCCAACAGATCATGACCTAAACACCACGGGCTGACCAGTAGCAAATCTGAAATATGACACCAGAAGGAAACAAGGATTATCGGGCTCAAGTCAGAATATCGAGGGTGTTTTCCGAACAGATGAGGAAGATGCTGATGTGATACAACTCTCCCCTTCACCACAAGGCCCAGCTCCAGAGGATATACCAGAGGTAAATGAACTTAACTCTATTACTAACCAAAATTCAGGTTATGAGTTGCCTCACAGGTACAACAGAGGGAGGGCACCAAAACACTTTATTCTGGATGAACTGAATAGAAGAAGCTGCTCTTATCCAATTAGCAATTACGTGAGTGGAGAACACCTACCTGAGAAACTGAAAGGATTTACTGCAAATGTTTCGACAATAAGCATTCCAGAAAGAGTAGAAGAGGCACTAAAAGACCGAAAATGGACTGAAGCAATGAAAGCAGAGATGGAGGCTTTGGAGAAAAATTGCACATGGAAATTAGTAGAACTACCAATGGGGAAGAAGACGGTGGGCTGCAAATGGGTATTCTCACTAAAATACAAGGCGAACGGAGAGATTGAAAGATACAAAGCTAGATTGGTCGCAAAGGGATACACTCAAACTTACGGTATCGATTTCCAAGAAACTTTTTCTCCTGTTGCTAAATTAAATACCATACGAGTGCTTTTGTCTATTGCAGCAAGCCGTGACTGGCCACTACATCAGTTTGATGTGAAAAACGCATTCTTGCACGGGAATCTTGAAGAGGAAATATACATGGATATTCCTCCCGGCTATACACACTCTGGATCCGAATCAATGGTATGCAAGTTGGAGAAATCACTATATGGCCTAAAGCAATCACCACGAGCGTGGTTTGGAAGGTTTAGCAAGGTTATGAAGGAGTATGGGTACCGACAAAGTGACTCAGACCACACCCTCTTTCTCAAACATAACCATGGGAAGCTCACAGCCCTTATTATCTATGTAGATGATATGGTGATTACAGGAGATGATACGATTGAGATAAAAAATTTGGAGGAAAGGCTATCAAGAGAATTTGAGATGAAAAATCTCGGTGGTCTTAAATACTTCTTAGGAATAGAAGTTACCCGATCCAGGGATAAATTATTTTATCTCAGAGAAAATATGTTTTAGATCTCCTTGCAGAAGTAGGCATGCTAGACTGCAAGCCAGCAGACACCCAAGCCGTACATAATCTGAAATTAGGAAATGTTCCAGACCAGGTACCAACCGATAAAGAGAGATATCAAAAACTAGTAGGGAAGCTTATTTACCTATCTCATACTCGGCCGGATATTGCTTATGCCGTCAGTATGGTGAGTCAATTCATGCACTCTCCAAGCGAAAATCACATGGAAGCAGCGTATAGAATACTAAGGTATCTCAAAGGGTCCCCTGGGAGGGGGATACGGTTCAGGAAAACCGAACACCTCAAAATTACAGGGTATACAGATGCAGACTGGGCAGGGAGTGTCACAGATAGAAAATCAATGGCGAGGTACTTCACATTTGTCGGAGGAAATCTAGTAACTTGGAGGAGCAAGAAACAGAACGTGGTGGCTCTCTCAAGTGCCGAAGCTGAATTTAGAGGAATGTTAAAGGGTCTTTGTGAATTGTTGTGGCTAAGGAAGTTAATGACCGAACTTGGGTATGGACCTCAGGAGGAGATGGAATTATTCTGCGATAATAAAGCTGCAATAGACATTTCTCACAATCCAGTGCAACACGATCGAACAAAGCATGTAGAAGTCGATCGTCACTTCATAAAGAATAATCTTGAAGAGAAAATTATCCGGTTCCCTTTTGTAAGGTCTGAAGATCAACTGGCAGATGTGCTGACCAAGGCTGTGTCAACTAAAATTTTTGACAGCTCACTCGACAAGTTAGGAATGGTTGATATATACCATCCAACTTGAGGAGGAGTGTGGAAGTGAGCTGGAATAGGCGCCAGTTAAGGAAGGAGATCTGTAGAAACGCCTATGAAAGAATGGTTAATCGTTTACATATTTACTTTCTCCATTTTTAGATTGTGTATCTTTTACAAAATAAGAAAAAGAATAATTGGCCTTCCTATGTTCTATAAAGGAAGTGTCTCTCTGTGTAAGAATTATCAGAAAAGAAATAAAAAATAAAGGGTGTGTGTGTAGAGGTGGATGTCGCCGAACCACGTTAAATTCCTGTGTCAATTTGTGTGATTGATTCTGTTAACAGATTTACGGGGAAAAACCACAAAAGTTTTTGACAAGGGAATGAGATCACCAAGCTTAATTACGAAAACCTCGTCAATCGTCTTGCCACAGAGAGTACGTAGTAGTAGCATCCAGATGAGTGAGTAAAGTGTTGCGAGCCGTCACTGGCCCAAAAACATGCATCCCATTTGACATGTCGAAACTCCGAGTGAAATAACTAGGGTTACAATTGGCAAACATGACTTCCACGCTAACTGCCCTCGCATCCTTGTGTACTGAATACAAGACCTCTAAAGAGCAACATGGGGTGGTGAGCTTCTTGCACAACAGCTTATCAGTGGACATGTTGAAAACACTATTGCAGTTCCAAAGATTAGATATCTTACGTACTTCTGCTATTTCAGCAGCTGTCATCTCTTCGCTTTGAAATAGTCCTGTTTCACCAGCTATGCACATTTCTTTTTCATATAGTGTTTTTGCCAAACGAATTGGTTCGCTGTCTTCTTCTTCTTCCTTTCCTATTTCTTCATCTTCTTCTTCTATTTCACAAAAACCGAAATTCTGTTCGAACTCCAAGTTTCCATAGGATTTGTCAACCAGATCCAACTTGATGTCAACAGGACCAATCGCACTTATAGGTAGTTACGATCCTAAATTCACTTGTTTAAATTTCTGTGGGATCAAATGAAAGAGGTGCTTAATTAGATAATGCAATCAAAATTCTCTGCAACTTGCAATTTTTAGTTCGATATATCATTAAGTGTGTGAGTCAAATAAAGCATAAAAAGGAAACTGGTTATAGATTTGTACCCCTGGATTCATTAGCTGGAAGCCGTCACTCGATGTGCTAAAGATCGTGCGCACAACAGGATAGTCTATAATTGTAATTTTACCGTAAATTTTTGCTTGCTTCCTTGGACCAAAATGAAACTTAAGTGCAAATACCTCCATGAGGGGTATCACGCAATAATATTCTTCTAACTCGTAAGGCTCCAAGTCCTTCACATAACTATTCCAATCATACTAGAATTTCACATAAAAAATTTGATGTTTGGTTCACAAATGTGTAATCCATTAATTGAGGTTGTTAACGTCTGAATTTTGTATCTCTGATTTTCTTTAGTAATTTTTAATTTGCAAATTAACTAATGGGTTTTTCTTGGTTTCATATTTTAATTTGCAGTACAACCGTTTTATGACTCCCTTTGTTTTCATGACTTGCTCTGTTAGAAGATGTTTTGGATGTTTTTGTAAAAGAACAACTTGGAAAAGTTTTTTGAAGTTTTATCAGTTGTTTAACTGGTTTTGTTAAGTTAATAGTGCACTTAGATTTAAAAGAACAACTTGGAAGTTTTATCAGTTGTTTAACTGGTTTTGTTAAGTTAAAAGAACAACTTGGAAGTGTTTTTTGGAGTGTGTTTTGTAAAAGAACAACTATGGACATCATATCTTTATTTTGTTAAGTTAATATATTGTTATCAATACAATACACAACAACAAAGTAGGCACTTTTCGCGAGAGAGAAAACGCATTTATGACGGGACTCCGTCGCGAATAGAAAAAGCACGTTTATGACGGTACTCCATCGCGAAAAGTCATTTTTTATCCTCGTGAAAAGTGCCAGTCTTTTGTAGTGATAATTCTTGAACTGGTTTTTGAAGTCCCTATACATGAATCGGCTTGGTTCTAATACTCTTCAATCTTTAACTGCTTTGTTGATGGTTCTTTCGCAGGTACATCCAATGGAGGGATCTCTTTACCCTTTGGTCCCGCCTTTGGCTTCGTCCTAATGTCCTTCGACTTCACCTGCATGTCACAAAGTTTTTTGTGTACCATATTTGTGCGACTGCCTCCCTGTTTTTATGTTATTGTTACCTATCACTGCTAGACCCTTCACGGCTTTTTGTGTAAATATGCCGTGCTTGCTAGTTTCTATTTATGTTTCTCTGTTTGTTTGGGGTTCTTACAATTGCGCTATGTCTAGCGCTGGGAACTTTGAAAAAGCAATTTAATTTGGAGACACAATAACAATTAATGTTTATTAATTAAATAATTATTTCAATCCCCCACTTCAATACTCGCATTATACCCGCAGCAATAATAGAGGAAGGTTGTACTACAGTCCCCACTAATTAGAGGAAGGTTGTACTATGGTCCTCACTTTCTCATATGGTCTCCCTTTCCCAATCTCCACACTCGTCTCCACGTCAATTTTCATAGGTATAAATATTTGGAGTATAAAATATTAATACTTGCAAAATAAGATATAAATACTTGCATGCGTAACTTGATATGATCATCTCCTTTTTCAGTCCCCTAATTGTTCCCGCGTCAACCTTCCTCTAATGAAGTAGAAGGGACTCTGTATCCCCCAATCAACATTCCCTAATATTCTCCACATCAACATTCCTCTAACAAAAATAACTGACCTTATAGGTATAAATACTTACAATACTTGATATTAATACTTTCAAATGTAATCCAGTGTCATATGTAAAAAAATAATTGCAAGTATAGGTATAAATACTTGCGTGACGACGAGCCCGAAAGTACGTCATCATGGATCTCATTTGAAAGAGAAAATTACGTAGAAGATGTTCGTAGTTTTAATTGGATTTGCAAAATTCCTCATAGATCGTCGGAATTATGGCAGTTAAGGTGCGGATACAGTATGGGTATTGGAGTGTGGGTACTCATATCAGCTTCCTTATTAATTATTATTTCAAAATAAGGCTTCTGCTTGTAAACTTGTTATTCAATCAATGAAAAAAAAAATCAATTACTATTAAATTAGCAAATTGGATTATTATTGATGTTATCTTTGCTTGAAATATAATACAAATTGTATTTTCATAATTTTGTTATACTGAGTATTATTGTTGTTCATCAAATATTTTCAATTTATTTTAACAACAAATAATATTAATTAAACTGTAATTAAAAATTAGTTAATTTAATTGTACGTACCTAAATATAGAAACTCAAATAGAAAGGAGTGAAGCCGAATATTTTAGAGCATATGAACTTATTATGACAACTCAAAATGATTGCATGTTATTTAATAATATCTCAAATAATATTTTAGAGTAAGGCTATGGTACTATACAGCGCATTTTCGTTCTTACTAGCTATGAATGCATATTTTCATTTTGAAAGTTTAAACAGTCAATCCAAATTGTTCAACGTGTGGAACATATGGAGAAAATGTACTTGTAGGTCAAGTTTTACATTTTTTTAAACTATTTTACTATTTTTTAAAATATGTACAAAATTATTTGATCTAAAGATTATCGACCATTCAAAAGTACGTAGTGACTTTTAACTAATCTAAAAAATAGCATTTTTTTTTTAAAAAAATTTGATCTTCAAGTATATTTCATATAGCAATCATGTTGAACAGTTCGAATAAATTATTTAGACTTTAAAAATAACGTTATGCATCTATAATTCAGACCAAATTACGCTATTCATGGTATATATACGTACCATAGCCTCACACTTGATCATGACCCATTTAACCGGGTCTGTTGAATAACTGGGTCTGGTACTGGTTCAGGATTTGTTGACCAGTTGTGAAATATGTCATGACCCATTTAGGCCGAATTTTTCAATACACTACTACAGAATAAGTGATTGTACACGGACATAAACAGGGAAGCTACACGGATTTCCTGCCGTGTGAGATGTAAGGGTGTAGAAATCCCTGAATATTTACACACGGATATTTTAGCCGTGTACAATTACTATTTCTACACGGATTATTAGATAAATAACCGTGTACAATTCCTTGCCAGTGGCGCTCTCCATAACCGAGCTACACGGATAATTACATAAACAGCCGTGTACGATTACTCTTTCTACACGGACATTTAGCTAAATGTCCGTGTACGATTACGCTTTCTACACGGATATTTAGCTAAATGTCCGTGTAGCTCTCTTATTTTTTTTTATTTTTTTTAATGTTTAAATACCTTTCTACACGGACTTTAGTTAAATGTCCGTGTAGAATTTTTTTTTTTTTTTTTTAAATACCTTTCTACACGGACTTTAGTTAAATGTCCGTGTAGAATTGTCTTTTTTTTTTTTTTAAATACCTTTTTACACAGACTTAGTTAAATGTCTGTGTAGAATTGTTTTTTTTCCCATTTTTTATTTTTTTTTATTTTTTTAAATACCTTTCTACACGGACTTAGTTAAATGTCCGTGTAGAATTGTTTTTTTTTTTTCCATTTTTTTTTTTTTTTGTGACTAGCCTCTAGTTTTGCTACCCATTTAAAATCAGAATTCCAAAACAGAGAAACATTAAACAGAGGCCTTTTAAACTTAGAATTCCAAAACTATACAACAGTATAAATAATTCATGTACACTACATTATACAAAATTATACAAATCCATATTTAGCATTACAAAATTCTTCTTGAAACCACCGTGCCTACATACATCTGAGATCGTCGATCTGCTCCTTGGTGTAACACTTTTGCTTTGGTCCATACTATAATTATAATTTGGTATTAGTTAGTAACAATAAAAGGTAGATGCAAGCCACTCGCAAATATCAATTGCTATTAATAAAATGAAAAGTATAAGTAAGCACAATATGAAAACCATAGAAAATATTAACATATTACAATTCATGTAACATATATAGATATTGCCTTTTGTACATATGCAATCCCATGTGATCCAACATATAACATATACTCTTTCAGATCCAATACAATGTTTGTATAGAAGTTATGTCATTACCACTTAGTAACCATGTGATCAAGCTCTGGCCCAAAATTCGTTAAGTTGGGCTCATGTTGTCAAAACTCTTGGTTATGATCTAGTTTGGACCGAAAATTCATACAAACTAAGGCGTATTAGATCCAACATATCAAGAAAGGAGCTCTCATATGATTCATGACATGATGTCTCTTGGTTAAAGGTCTCCAACATATTGCATCTCCAATAAGAATCAATTGATCAACATATATGTGCATACATAATAGTGAATAAAAATTCTCCTTTAAAATTTTCATCCAAAATTATAAGAAAATATTTATATATAAAATTAGTTGAATCTGTATAGCTTTTATACGAACCATTGAAAATCAATTTTGTAAAAAAAATTATTGCATCTTATATGAATTTACGATGGCTCTAATACCAAATGATAGTCTTAATAATTCATGACGTGTTTTGCAATTAAAAAACGCAAGCAATCCAGAATCCGTAAATCCAAAATAAAATAGCAAAGTAATTTAAATCTTACAGTTCTGAAGTGCAGACATCTTTAGGCGAAAGCATTAGTACTGATCTTCAACGGTTTTCCTCAGATCTGATGATGGAGACCTTAGGAGTTTTCTTTACTTCTCACTTTCAAAAAATGGTCCACAATACACTAATTATTTACATTATCTTAACAGAAAATTAGAGGAAGAAAAGAGAAATATATATATACATGACTAACCTTAGCAAGATAGAGAGGAGAAATACAAATTAACTTCAAAGATCTCAGATTCGGCCTCCTTGTGCGCAGAAATCAGACCAACATTCAATACAGAGAGAGAGAGTATTAATTGATCAAAACGGCGCTGGAAGGAGAATGCCTTTATATAACCAAAACCCTAGAATAACCTTTCTACACGGCTCTTTATTAAAAGTCCGTGTAGCTCTCTCAAGGCTTTCTACACTGTTATTTAAACAAAAAACCGTGTACAATTTCTACCTTTCGACACGGCTCTTTATTAAACGTCTGTGTAGCTCTCTCAAGCTTTCTACGCTGTTATTTAAACAATAATCCGTGTACAATTCCTACCTTTCTACACGGTTCTTTATATAAAGGCCCGTGTAGCTCTCTCAAGGCTTTCTACACTGTTATTTAAACAATAATCCGTGTACAATTCCTAATAAACATCCGTGTAGCTTTCTCAAGGCTTTCTACACTGATTCTTTAATAAATATCCGTGTAGAGATCCCACAGATATTTCGGGCCTCCAAAAAATTGCAATTTCTCCACGGTTTTTATATAAAATTGTCAAATCCGTGTACAATGTGCAGTGTACAATGACCATTTTTGTAGTAGTGATATTTTTTTGCTTTTAAATTTTGGACTTTACTCAAGGCAAAAAAAGTTTGGAACACATAAGTTGCTTCTGTGAGGATAAAATTTTATGCATATTATGTTTCTAATATACAATTAATATTTGAACATATCCTATGTACTATCCTATGTACTTTAACAGGATGGATCATCTCAACTGTCAACATGTTGATTTTTTTTCAACTTAATTTATTGAAAATAATATTTATTTTAAAGAACACTGATACAATGTCCCCATTAATATAAATATTGCTCTCTCATTTCACCCGTTATCACTACACTTGGGATCCACGCGTAAAACATTGTAAGAGGTCCATTTTGTCAGTGAACGTAGGGGGCAACATATTTTTTCTGTATTTCAAAATAATTTTGATGCAAAAGTTAGGTACCCAAATTGGCTCATATGTAAAATGCTCATTACAAATTCTGTTGGTTCATACATAAAATGCACATATAATTTTTCATGCTCATTACATAAAATGCTCATACATAAAATGCACATATAATTTTTCATGCACATTACATAAAATGCTCATACAAAAAATATTGTTGGCTCATACATAAAATGCTCATGCATAAAATGCTTATTAAATTATCTTTCATGTCATGTAAAAAGTAATGTTGATTCATGCTATTTGCAATTTCTAGCATTTATATATCATATTCAATTTTTTTAAACAAATACTACTTTGCTTCATAAATATTTTTTTCTTAACAACTATACTAAATATAGAGATTTTTAGAGTGTGCATAAAATGTTGGAGGAAATCAAAAAAATAAAAAATCAAACATTTGGTATATATTAATATTAGATTTATGTCCAAAGCCACTTATGATCTATTTAGTGTTCAAAAAGAAAATGTCCGAATTTTTGAATTAAATGATTCAGTTAATTTTTTAATTTCTTGTTCATAGCACATTTGAATGGTTCACTGGAACCATTTTGTTTTTAATTTATTAGTTTCTGATTTGAGAATTATGAAAAAAAGAAAGATTGACTCCTATTTATAAGTTTCGGTTGAAGGTGAGCGGTGAGTCGATTATCAATTTGAAATCATTGTAGAGCTAACTGGGACTGTTACTCTCCCATGTCTGGAATTTGTTATGCAAAACCTTTTAGCCGACAGACGAGACAAAGAAAGGAGAACGATATGGATTATGATTACCTTTGTTTTTAAATAGAAAAATATAGATAGTTTGTTCCATAATACTTAGGTTATTTTGAATAGAAAAAAATATTTTAATTGGAAAAAGATAGATAGTCTATGAATTTATAGATATATTTTGAACAGAAATTTGGACTCTGTACTGATTCAATATGAATATTCTAATTTCTTAATTAATTTTGTCACTTATTGCTCTATGAGACTTTATATAGTGTTGATAATTAGTGATACATAAAATATAATTATTAAAAAAAACTATGTAGGATAACTTTTGTTATAACTACGCTATTCGTGATAGCTTATTTTTTGAACTTTTTCGTATAATCGCTATTTAGAACCCATATATATATATATATATATATATATACAGAGAGAGAGAGAGAGAGAGAGAGTGGCTAAGATCAAAGTGGTATGACCAAGGTCTTTGGTGCTACCAAGTCGATTTTGGATTTTCAAAGTCCAAACGGTAGATCTAAACCGTTAGATGTGATCTCTATATTAAAATCTGCTTGGAGACCAAATTTTACATTTTTTGGGATTTTTTTACTATTTTTTAAGCCACTTTGAAAATTACTGATCACATGGTCCAGAATTTGGTTGCACTGTTTTTACTGTTCACCCGAATCTGTCATTTTCAAAGTGGCTTAAAAAATAGTAAAAAAATTCCAAAAAATGTAAAATTTGGTCTCCAAGCAGATTTTAATATAGATTGAACATCTAACGGTTTGAATCGACTATTTGAACTTTAAAAGTGCAAAAACTAATTGGTAGCACCAAGACCTTGGTCATACCACTTTGACCTTAGCCACTCTCTCTATATATATATATATATGAAGTGTCTACGGTGCTACGCGAAGCATAGAGGCCTTCGTGCTACGGCTCATTTTTTGAGTTTTCAAAATCCTAATGGTCGTTCCGAACCGTTCAACATGATCTCCATATGAATATGTACTTGCAAACCAAATTTTACATTTTTTAGAATTTTTTTACTATTTTTTAAGCCACTTTGAAAAAACAATAATTTGTACACAACAGTAAAATCTTTTGGACCATTGGATCAGCGATTTTCAAAGTGGCTTAATAAATAGTAAAAAAATTCTAAAAAATGTAAAATTTGGTTTGCAAGTACATATTCATATGAGGATCATGTTGAATGGTTCTATTCGACCGTTAGGATTTTGAAAACTCAAAACAATTGAGCCGTAGCACGGAGGCCCTCTATGCTACGAGTAGCATATTAGCCAGATTCTATATATATATATATAGGAAATTGCTAATATGCTATGCATAGCATAGAGGGCCTCCGTGCTACGGCTCAATATTTGAGTTTTCAAAATCTTAACGGGCGATCCAAACTATTCAACATGATCTCCATATGAATATGTACTTGCAAACCAAATTTTACATTTTTTAGAATTTTTTTACTATTTTTTTAGATAGGTAGAAAATCACTTGATTTGAAAATTTTGTACCATTCAGATCAAGTGTTTTCTATCTATCTTAAAAAATAGTAAAAAAATTCTAAAAAATGTAAAATTTGGTTTGCAAGTACATATTCATATGGAGATCATGTTGAACGGTTCGGATCGACTGTTAGGATTTTGAAAACTCAAATATTGTGCCGTAGCACGGAGGCCCTCTATGCTATGCATAGCACCGTAGCTAACTCCTATATATATATATATATATATATATATATATATATATAGAATCTGGCTAATATGCTACGCATATATAAGGGCCCCTCCGTGCTACGGCTCACTTTTTGAGTTTTCAAAATCCTAACGGTCGATCCGAACCGTTCAACATGATCTCCATATGAATATGTACTGGCAAACCAAATTTTACATTTTTTAGAATTTTTTTACTATTTATTAAGCCACTTTGAAAATCGCTGATCCAATGGTCCAGAAAAGTTTACTGTTGTGTACAAATTAGTGTTTTTTCAAAGTGGCTTAATAAATAGTAAAAAAATTCTAAAAAATGTAAAATTTGGTTTGCAAGTACATATTCATATGGAGATCATGTTGAATGGTTCGGATCGACCATTAGAATTTTGAAAACTCAAAAAGTGAGCCGTAGCACGGAGGGGCCTTATATACGCGTAGCACCGTAGCACTGTCCTATATATATATATATATATATAGAGGTTGGCTATTCTACTTCCATATGCATATGCCCACATATGCTTATAACTCATTTTTGCGCTTCCAATGTTCAAATGGTCGATCCGAACCATTCACCTTGTTCTCCATATTAATATGTGCTTGGAGATCAAATTTTACATTTTTCGGAATTTATTTACTATTTATTAAGCCACTTTGAAAATTGCTGATCTGGGTGAACAGTAAAAACAGTGCAACAAAATTCTGGACCATATGATTAGCAATTTTCAAAGTGGCTTAATAAATAGTAAAAAAATTCAGAAAAATGTAAAATTTGGTCTCCAAGCACATATTAATATGGAGAACAAGATGAACGGTTCGGATCGACCATTTGAACATTGGAAACGCAAAAATGAGTTATAAGCATATGTGGGCATATGCTTATGGAAGTAGAATAGCCAACCTCTATATATATATATATATAATATATATATATATCTATATATATATATCAAAAGTGGTGGAACTTTATTGATAAGTTAGTTCGATACGAAATTGACTAAGATTACAAACAATAAATCGACCTCAAGTATTTATATATGAGACTGAATTGCATATTTAACCAGAAACCATTGCTCCTCTCAATACTTCACGAGCTACTGCAGTGTTTATAAATTAAATCCGTTCCGAAATTCTGTAACTCATGACGTGGCATCCAATGGTTCACACAAAGTTAACATTCCGTATATATTATATATTTATTTAGAACGGTCCAAATTAAGCAATTTGTGGACTGTTCAGTGTTCACAAAGAAAAGCCCGGCCCCAGTATTTTAATTAGATAGTTCGGTTTATTTTTTAATTTCTTGTTCATGGCCCGGACCACAAGCATTTTATTACAACAAATTAAGTCTGTTCGAATTTGCTTCCGTAGTTGCTGGTTGCAATGATATCGTAAATAATTTATATAAATACATTTTGAATTGCCTATAAATTGTCATATGATATAAGAATTGCATATCTGGATGTACATTTTATTTATTTAAAAAAAATAAGTTGTTCGTTTAAAGATTTCTTTCAAAAATAATAGAATATATTAATATAGTAATTATAATCTTAAATTAATTAAAGTCTGAAATCAGATCATTAAACTTTGATCATACGTAAGTATCCACTTCATTAGGATTATTTAAAAAAAATAAAATAGATGTTTTAAATTTTCCAAATTAATTTTGTCCCTTTCTAAAAAATGCAGCTAATATTAGCATTGGTAGCATAATTGTAGCTGGTACGGGTGAGAAATTGGAGCTGGTACCATCATAAAATTAAGTTTTGTTGTACAATATTAAACAGATTAGTCCAGAAAAACAAAATCAAATGCATTTGGATATATTGGTACCATGCATCATAAAAGTCCAAAAAGTAAGAGATAAGTGATCATTACTATTATACTCCAATTCCTAATCATTGATAAATACTGGGTTTGAAGATAACAAAATACTCAATTCCTTATTTACAGATTTGTAAAGTTTAAAATTTATTTATTATTGGTTATTGAACATAGTACGTACTCCGCTTAGTATGGTAAAATGACAAATTAATTAACAAGTAAAAACTTGAGTCACTGGAGAATATTTTTATCATTTTTTTTAAAGGGTTGATACAAACATAATAGTAACTGATGTGCTATTAAGGGCTTTTATGCATTGAATTCTGAAAGATATTTTTATTTTCTCAGGTCAGTGCTGATCTTGAGTGCTAATTTCAGTGGATGGACATCAGTAGATTGACAAGAAGTGGAAGTGTGTCTACAAAACTATTTTGTTAATGGTAGATGGTGGTGACTCTCTAGATGTTGTTTCAAATTACATCCCCTCGAATTTTCCAAATCTTTTCTGTCCAAAATCTTTTTTCTTAGTGTGCCAGTTACGACATTTGACATATTATTTTGAATGCTAATTTACAGAGGAAGCATACAACAAAATGGATGAGGAGCTGTTATCGACCCGCATAGTGATAATAAGATGCAACTCGGAGAAAAACTCAGGTCACTGTACCGGTTCATACCAGTTAGAAATACACCAGTCTGATCGTAGATAGGTCTGATAGTGGGTTGGGGTTTTGTGCAAGATCGATCTGTTCTTGGGTTAGTATTTGCTTAATTCTTTAGATCTGTTCTTGTGAGTGTTGTGAGTGTTGCATAATAATGAGATACTTTGATTTTGTAAATTTGATACTTTGATTACTGTGTTATGTTGGTAGTGATATTTTGATATAATATATATATAGTATGATTAATTTTAATTGTTGAGTGTTAAATGTTATTGGCCAATAAATTTGTGACAGCCACATTACAAAAATAATTTGCAAAAAAATAAAAAAAATAGAATCAAAATCGGCTAATAAATAGAACAAGATCGGGCTCTAATATAAAAAAAATAATTAATAAATTGAATCAGAATCGGCTGTTTAGTATTGAACCTATCTTGATAGTTACCAATTAGTGTCGGCTATTAAAAGGTCCAATCCTGATATGGGTGAATCAGGGTCGGCTAAAGACCCGATCCTGATGGCTTAATATGACCGATCCTGATTGTGATTTCTTCACTAGTAAGCCTATTTGAAGTTTCTTCGTCAATTTTCGCTTTTTCGATGAATATATTGTCTCTCTTGTCTTATCCTTTTGCCCTTGTCTCGCCTATTTATGAGGAATGTCTCAGATAAATACATGTACAACCTACAGATGCTTTAGAAATGAGAGATATATATAACTTACATAAAATAGATATAGATGCATTATAACAGGAAGACACAAATCGATGACGTGGAAAAGTTTGTATTCTTTTATCACACATGGATCATACAATAAAACCGTGTATAATGGTTGGAGCATTCATATACGCCCGTCCGAAAGAAGGATCTCCTTTTTTTTTTAGTTGAACTAATACATTGTTTCTGTTATGTTATGTCATTTAGTCAGGGTTTTATATTATCCATTTGATATTAATCATTAAAAACATTAATTGATGAATAATTTTACTCTTCAATTACTTATCATTTTGAAATTTAATTTAGCAATTTTGATATTCAGATAACAGTATGCTATAAAAAAACATTATTTTAAGAATTTTGTTAGTGTTTTATCAAAAATTTAGTTTATTGTTTTCATTTTCATAATTTAAAAAAAAAATTGGACCGCTCAGATTCCTAGCGGTCCAAAAAAAAAAAGGACCGCCAGGAATCCTGACTGTCTGGGTATTTTTCAAAATAAAAAAAAAACCTGAGCATTTTTCTAATTTTATTTTTAACTGAGGATATTAATAAGAAAATCGGCATCTGAAGACTTCTCCTTGCTTTCAGTTTATAAAAAAAAAATTTTGTTACAATTTTATTTTTGTCATCAATCATGCATGTTTTAGATACTTATCCAGAACGCACATGATTGGTTGTTGTAATTTTTAATATGCACGTGACCGGTAGTCATACATAATTAATAAATTTGTTGACGACAGGAGACAGCTCAGAGCTGGTTGTGGTGTGTACGTAAACTCAAGCATATATGTCCTTGTCATATCATTAATTTTGTTGACCACAGGTAACTTTCATTTCAGAATATTTTCTTTTAGAAATATATTAATTTTTTTATTAATACTAGAATGATTAAAAAAAAACCCATAAAAAAACTGTATCAGTCATACGCGCTACAAAAATAGATTATTGTCTGCAAGAATAAAAAATGACTATTACTGAGAGTACACCGACAAAAAGTGACTATTTTTTAATGTATTAGTATTGCCGACTGGAATATCCACGAAGATACCATCGATAAAAAACACTTTTATTCTCGCAGATAGTGACAGATTTTTGTAGTATAGCGCGCATGGTTTTGCAATTTTTATTCTTAGACACAAAAAATATATGATTTTTACATATACAAACTTTAAAGAGACACAGTGTACAGTTCCTTACAAAATATTCAAGGACTCGCATTATCTTTCTATAGAATGATTTTTTTTTATCTTTCTAGTAAACAAAATATTTAATATATTTTTAAAATAAAAAATTCTGATATCATTTGGTAATGAGAAAAATTGAAAATTGCATGCATGTAGCAAGTATCTCATCTTAGGGTGTAAACGGATTGGATACAAACGGATAATGATCAAACCGTATTTTTATCCGTCATAATTTTTCAAATACGAATACTGATATTCTCAGATGTGGATACAAATACAAATTGAATATCCCGGACGGATACGAATATGAATATAATAGAATAATTAAATGACAAATGAAAAGACAATTATTTTTTTATTTAGAAAAAATATGCCCCTTATCTTACAGTACCAATGGATGTCATTTTTTTAATACATCTAGATGCAAGTAATATATATAGACCAAATTGCCAAATGTGATAAATAGTGGGCCTTACTTGACAATAGGGGTGTGAACGAGTGTTAACGGGTCATGTGGAAGCATTTTTATACCCGTACTTGTTACAAATTGTCTTTATCCGTATCCTACTTTTATCTGCTTCAAATTATCTTATCTATACCCTACCCTTACCTATTATGGTTGTCGAATAACGGAACGATAGCGGAAAAATAACAGGTAATATTAATATAATAATTAATTTTATTATTTATTAAATAAAACATTAAGTTCATACATATATAATACTTTATTGAAATAAATAATTTGATCATTCTTAGCGCAAGTAAACTAATTAAATTACTCTTTTCAATACTTATTAATATATATAATATACATAATTTTTTTTATAATTACCCTATTAGGTAACAGGTACGAAATAAGTTTTACCCGTATCCTTGTCCATTTAGATAATGAAAAAAAAACCTTTACCCGTACATGTATCCAATAAATTTACCAAAAAAATTGTTATCCGTACCCGTCTTATCCTATAGGTACGAATCGGGTAAATGAATAAAAGGATACCATTAACACCCCTACTTGCAAAAAAAGTAAAATAATATTTAGTTATTCAATTAGCACATGTGAGAACTGAGACAAGAAGACAGATGAAGATATGAAAATCTAGAAAGGGTGAAAGATTGATGAAGATAGTGGGCCATACTTTGAACGAAAGATTGTGACAATTCAGCTGACGTCACTCGTCACACGTAATCACACAACCACACGAAAGAAAAATACAAAAAAGTTGAAAAAAAACAGTGTCATTGTGTCAAAGCTTTGAATGCCAGCTTTGCAACTGTTTCAGATGTTGCACGTACTGTTTTATTTTGACTGGGCCTTATGTTGGTATCTGAATATCTGGATTCAGATCCGAATAAAATCAGATAATATCTGATCCATTTACACCCCTTACCTCATTTCTGTCGTGTTACCTTAGAGAACGGAGTAGGTCCAATGGCCATCGGACTTACTTTTAGGTTCAACGAGCATGATAACTGTCTGATCTAATTGAAGATTTGTTCGCACGAAAATTGAAACAGACACGCACGAAGTTTAAAGCATTCCACACAAATCTTAAAGCAAATCGACGGTGATTAAACCCATCGAATCAGAGTAGGTCCAATGCCCATCGGACCTACTCCCAAGTGGTTATCTTAACCGTACATGCTACCGTCATATCTACCACTCCGCTCCTCATATCTACCACTCCGCTCCTCCTCATATCTACCACTCCGCCACCTCCTCATATCTACCACTCCGCTCTAATCTTTCAATCAGTCCGAGCAGGTGTCTTTGTCTAGTGGATCTAGTAACCGCTCTTTTTGTTTCCACCTAATGGATCTGTTTGGCACTGTCTTGTCTCTCTTGCCATTTTGGGGGTTGTATTCTTCAAGACAAACGGTTCACTTTTTCTTCTCCTATTCTCCTGTGCTCTTCTTCCTCTCTTTGGCAATGAAAGAGTAGGTGGAATGAGTTGTAAATGTAGTTATTAATATTATATGTATATTGGTTTTGTTTTGTGTTAGTTGTTTGCTTGTGTCTCGCTTCTTCTTTTCTCCTCCTCTTGCTCTAATAAATTTTCTGGCTCCAATCTTGGCGGCTCTCCCTCTGAGAGATGACTGTCCTGGTCTGGTTTGATTTAGTGCCTTCTCGGTTGCACACTCCTATAAGTGGTGACTGTCATGATCCGATTGATTCAATTCCGGGTTCGGTTTGATTTTGTGCCTTCTCAACCGTGCACAAGGAAGGATTCAATACGGTGTAGTCTGCCAGAAAGAACAAGACAAATATGCTCACAGTGGAAACAATTACCAAACTTTTATCATTACAATCAAGTAAGGATGATCAAATTTGTGTTTATATGATACACATCCCCTGTGTGTGTTTATTTGTTTACAGCTAAATGCTTTCAAAGATACTCGTTGTCTAATATCATGTAACAGCTAGCTTGTAACTTTCTTTGAGTTAATACAATTACTTACGGATTTTCAAAGAAAAAAATAATCTATGGTAGGCGGAAATAAAGCTATGTGGCCCACCGGCCAGTCAGCTAATATGGACAGGGCATAAGGCTTTTAGTTAGCTCAAATATTGTTACTGTGTATTTTTTCTATTACTATATTGCTATGTTGCATGGATACGGGTACGGGTATCGTATCCGATACGATACGGATATGGCGATACGACAATTTTCAAAAATCTAGGATACGATACGTTTATTATATATATTATTTTTTATTATTTTATATATTATATTTAGATAATTATAACTTAAATCAAATTTGTATAAAAAATTAAAGGCATAAACATAAGAATATATTAAATATAATAGTAACTAAAATATAACACAAACAAACTTTGGTGGAGTGGCTAAAGCTTTTGAACCATTCCACAGAGACGCGAGTTCGAGTCACGCGAGTAGCAGAAAAAAAGAGATTTTCGTTGGTTCACAGGCGCGGCTCACGATGAGCGTGGTTCACGGGCGCTGGTTCGCGCGACGAGCGCGGTTCACGGGCGTGGCTCACGGCGCGGGAACGGTTCACGCGCGCGGTTCACGGGCGCGGGCGAGGTTCACAGGCGCGGTTCACCGTATCCACATGTATCCCGCCGTATCCGTGAGTTTCAACGGAGTATCGGCGACCGTATCGGTCAAGTAAGGATACGCCACGTAGGCAGATACGCCACGTAGGCGGATACGCCAGCTGGCGTATCGGATACGTATCGGTGCCGTATCGGACGCGTATCGGTATCCGATACGTGTCCGATACTGATACGCGGCCTAAACCGGCGTATCCGTGCAACCTAGCTATATTGTTTTGAATAAAAACTTACGGGCAGTTTCGCCAAAAAAAAAAAATTAATAAAGTGAAGATGCAGTTGCTCTTTGTACGGTTTTGCTATACATTAATATGAAGTCTTGAAGAAAAATAAAACAAAAAAAATTGTAGTCAAGTCAACACCTCTTCTCTCTCCATCATATTCAATGTTCCCATTTTGAAAGGCAGTACTATATAAGCGAGCACAAACCTTAACAAGTAAATAAAATTCTCTCACAAGTAATCAATCGTCTTCTTAATTTTATGCAAGATGTCCAAGGTTATGTTAATAAAATAATTCTCATTTATGACCTTGTAGATTTTTTGTTTTGTTTTGATCCTGACATGAAGTTCTCTTGTAATTATTTATCCTATCCAATATATGGGCGAGTTTTTACATTTTCTCTTCTGATCTTGATGCAATTATGCAAATTTGCAGAAAATTGAATTGAAGGTCCAAATCTTTCGTGAGAAATGCAAGACTACTATTCTGACGACAGCTGCAAATATAGATGGTAAGTCAAGTTATTTTTTTTATTAGAGACAGGATATCAAGTTATTCAACGATTTAATATCTACAAAGAATCTTCTCAACTGGATTTCGAACATGCAACCTCCCACTAGTAGAGCATTGTTTTTGCCTCTAGACCAAAAGCTAGCTCTATTTACATAAAAGTTGAAGGTTAAGTCATCCAACTATTTAATATCGACAAAAGATTTCTCTATTTGAGTTTCGAACTTGTGACTTCCCACACAGAGAACATTGCCCTTGTCACTGGACCTTAGGTTGGTTATCAATAAGTCAAGTTAGTTGAACAAATAAAAGGTGTTTTTAAATTATAAATAAAATTGGCTTAAAAAAAATCCTAAATTGTACCCAGTTTCTTATGCTATTATATCTATATGATCCTAAATTATGCTGATCTTCTCTTAAAGTATGTTCCATATATGCATATCATTCAAAATTGCATCGGTAGGCTAATTAATATGTCACAATTATGCAGGAGTGAACTCTATTTCTCTGGATGCCGGTAAAGGAGTGCTAACAATAACCGGCACGGCCGATGCGGTGGAGATGGTGCGGAAGTTGCGAAAGGCCAAAATCTCAGCTGAGATCATAAGCTTTGGTCCTGAGAAAAAGGAAAAAAATGAGAAGGAAGAAAAGAAGATTGAATGCAAGCAGCCGTATTGGTATGGCTTCCCGCAGTATCATGTCTACTACGAGCAATATCCCAAAAGCAATTGCACTATTTTCTAATTATGCATCTTTAATCATCTCTCTTCTTCTTTTCTTTCCTTTTTTTGTGTGATTTAGATTTTCATGAATAGGGACATTTACGGAATTATATCAATATGGGTTCCTCACATGTAATTCAAAGTATTCGAAATACAAAATACAAAATAATTTTTACGATCGATCAACCACCTCACTTGCTGATTAAATTTAATTATTTCCTTGATTATTTACTTTTTCCCTCCCTTCTTTAGTTCATCTCAAATATAATTCGAGTACATATATAAACCAGTGTTATCAGAACCGGACCGGACCAGCGGTCAGACTGGAAAAAACCGGACCTGGCTACCTATCCGGTTTGGTTCTTTTAAAGGATCGTTTCTGTTAATGAACTGGTCAAAACCGATTTGACCGGCCAGATTTAACTGAGAAATTGCTGAACCATTTGAGGGAAAAATCCGGTTCAAAACAGATTAATTTAAGTTTTTGATTTAGAGGCCACGAGAAAACAGATTGGGGAGGAAGAGGAAACAGATTGCGAAAGAAAAGTGAGAAGGGAAGGAGCTTCTTACATTGTGGGACCCATTAATATAAGAGACAAAGGTGTTTACCATAGCTTTTTAATTTTTTTTAATTGGACTCGGATCTCGACTCCCAAAAAACTCAAGTGACCTATTAATTTAAGCCTTTTAAACTATAAAGTCAATTACAACCTAAATTGTTGTTGTGAAATATTAAAAGATCATTTAGGAACAAGTATTTGATTTGTATATATCACAAAAGTTTACATTTTTTTTCTTTTTTTTCTTTTTAATTACATAAAGAGTTATGTCACGTATGTTTGAAAGTATTTATTTTTGTTATGTATGTAACATTTATTAATTTCTTTTTGTAAAAATAGGATTTACAATTTAACTTTATCAAAGTTTCTATTTGTTTTTTCTTCTTTTTAAATACTTGTATTGTATTATTAAATTGGATTATATGGATGTGGTATTGACTTTAAATTTTTACAATCAGTAATAAATATTGTATCGGTATTAAATTTAATATTGTGTTGATAAGAATATGTCACAAACATATTAGTGTGCACCAATTTGAAAAAAAATATAGATATTATTATGTAATGAATTTATTCAAATTTAACTCTACGCACAATATATTACTGCAATTGCATTTCAGTAAGGTAAGAGTTTGACAGCTCAATACCAAATTTAATAATTTAAAAAAATCAGCAGTTGAACCTGTAAACCCTTGACCCGAAGCTATACCGAGTTAATGTTCGGTCCGATTCTGATAACATTGATATAAACCTTACCCCGTCCGCATTTTTTAGGGGGGCTTAATTAGGAAAGGTACGTATATAAAAAAGAGGAGGGTTCAAATGCCTCCATTTTTTGTGCCTCCATCATGCCTCCATTTTTAAGAACTTCAATAACCCAAAATTTAAAACTTGAAAGTCAAAATAAAACCATAGGATATGATCTACACCATTTTATCTATGCACGTGTAAAAAATTGTGACATTTCAACTTTGTTTTGATTGTCATCAAAAGCTTGTAAAAATGTACTAATGTGGATAATTTCTAGACGTTGATTTTTCAAATAATTGATTCACATAAAAACAAAATCGAAATGTGATATGTTTTTTGTATAAGCACATAGAGAAAATAACATAGATCACATCTAACGATTTTATTTTTATGATTAAGTTTTAAATTTTGATTTATTAATGTTTTTAAAAATGGAGGCATGGTGGAGACACAAAAATTGAAGGTATTTGAATCCTCATAAAAAAATTACAAAAGTATGGTTGGGTTTAAAATATTTATACATTTGTCTTATTCTGAAAATTTTGTCTCACCCTATTCTATTTGGTAGCTTTACTCATAATAGTTGTGATTTCATATGCAGATAGGCATCTAGTACAACTACTTAAAATACTAAGCAAATTCATAAGATCAATACAAGCAGGAGTCCGAATCTGCTGCGATTCCGAGAGAGATCGCAGGATTCTAAAATTCCGAGATCAACGGTTCAAACTTTTCCGTGTAGATCTCGGAAACGTTCTCAGAAAAGTAAATTTTCATTCACACATTTCAAGAAAGACCAACAGTTGAGATCGGATCGCAGAGTCCTGTGATTCTCCGAGAATCACAGCAGATTTATTTTCATACAAGCAGAATCGATGCAAAACTAGAAACAAATTAAAACCAGTCTTTCTTCCATAGGAATGATTTTGTCGTACGTAATAATGAAAAGTTAACACTACTACATAAACATAAACATTGAGTATAATGATTTTGTCGTACGTAATAATGAAAAGTTAAAAAATTTGAAATAATATACTGTTTCGCAACCATGTCTGCTTGAATTGTGTATGAAAATGTCAATAGATTTTACACCGTTGCGGAACACTGTCTACATAGCATTAACATACACGGTTCCTACAAAGAAACCATGTCAGATAAAAGAAAACGCTAAAATTGATAAGTTATACACGGTCAAAATAACCGTGTAAAATAATACGGGAACCGTGTTTGATTATGTGGAATCGTACACAGTTTCTGTAAACAAACGGTGTATGTTACTAATTTCAAGCATTGAAATCAGTTATAGAAGATGTAAAAAAAATTAAAAAAAATCTGATTATCACTGTATATTCCTTCCCTGATTGCAAATCGTATGGAATTTTTTAAATAACGACAAATTGAAAAATATCATTCCATCTAATAACATTAACTTTAGGTTGTAGGTTTTATATTTAATTATTTTATTGAATAATTCAAAAAAAATTAAGATTTTGAGCCTCATTTCATATCTAACAAAAAACACAGATATGATGGTCCGTGAAAACGGAAGCGAATGATTGAGAGACTAAAAGAAGGCCATAAAAGAAAAAAAAAAATCCTATGATAGTCAAGATGGGTATTAATTGACAAATAGAAAACTAAGACGGGTATTAATTGACATGTACCTTGCGGTGTTCGTTTGAAGTCAAGATGTATAGAGAAAGACAAGATAGCAAGACGGCAACTGCCCAAAATCATCCTGTTTTCTTTCTTTATTCACATTATTTACAGTTTGTATTTTCTATTGCAAATGTTGTGTTTCCATTCGTGTTCCTAGTGTCTAATTTTTTTGTACATGTGTTGCTAATACAGTGACAAACGAATTGTTCTGGTTCGGTTCAGCAGAGGCAAAAATTCGTAATTCGAGAATAATTCTAATATAATTTGGAAATGATTCGGTACTACAAGAAAATAAAACACGAATTATTCACAAATTTATCACGTATCATGTTACTATGGTTGTTAATATAAATGTTTAGTTTTCTTTTACGCAATAATTCATGAGTATGTACAAACTAATATTGAGATTATGGGTACGTTTGGATCGTGCAAGGATTAGTGCAAAAATAGTGATTTTTGGGTTAGTGGTTGAGAATAGTGCTAACTCGAGTGATTTGAGAATAGCGCTAACCCGGAAAGAAAAGAAGTGGATCTGGATAATTATTTTCTGGAAAGAGATGCTGGATCAGGAAAATATTTCTCCAGATTGGTTAGTTCTGGAAATAACTTCAAAATGGGTGCAGATTTTGAAATTTTGAATTTTTTTTGGATATTAATACAAATTTGGCAAATTTGGACTTCGTATAGGTTCAATATAAATATTACAAATCTTTAATCAATTTAGTGTTACTTATTGATCAATCACTAAAGAGATAATGTTGATAATTAACATAAATATCGATTATAATTTATGATAAAATATAAAACAAATAATAAATTGTGAACAATTCATAATTAGTAAGATAAAATATAAAGCGGGGCTTGATAGTGAAATTTTTAATGTCAACCGGTCAAAATTAGAAGCTTTATAAATTAATTTTAATACATTTATTTTTTGAATGTAAAATTATTTTAATAGATTTTAGAGTTGAGTTCACATAAGAAC